>APFE031353707.1:0-33954 GCA_000404065.3 Pinus taeda
GACAACACAATAAAAGTCAAGATTTCCCGCATAGTGCCAACCCTAAAGCTAATGGTCAGTAAAGCAGATCCCACAGGACTAGGGTACAAGGCTAAACGCGAAATCAGGCGTTGGAGACAAGAGTGCATACCTAGCCCACTCTTTCCATCAAACACCCCACCAATCCATGCCCAAAGTACCCATGACAAGTAAGGAAAATTACTCAACTATACCAATGAAAAGCCATATCTTTGGGGTTGGGAGGCCCATCTTCAAACGCACAATCATAACAAATGGGTGAGGGGCCACCTGGCTCGCTTAGATGGCGAAGATACTGGCACATCGAACTATTTGGTGGCTGCAAAGCGCTGCTAGCTGTCAGTTGAGGACCATCTAGGAGAAAAAAATTCTCCTATATATACTACCCACAGGTGGTGGGTAACATCTGGCTCCAACTGGGACATGAGCTCTTGAAAGGGTGCATGAATGTACTCGAACAGGAGATCATGAGAACACCAACAATCCCTTGGGACTGCAAACCTGTCACCTACACATATCACAAATCAAACACACAAGGCAGCATGATTTCGTGTCATCTTATGATTGTACATGCTTATGTTAGGCCACTAAAAATCAACTAATAAATTTCAAATGCAATTTAAATCTAAATGCAGCTAATCTACCATGAAAATATCATATGATGTTAGCTCTAATGATAAAATCGTCATGCAATGCATCCTACCCTAACATGCATACAACAAGGCTAATACTAAGTGTGATCATAAAGCCAGTGCAACCAACATATCATCAAATCAATATACATATGTTTGCCTATATGATTACTCATGTCGTAAATCCCAAAGCCAATGGAGACACAATCACATGGAGGATGAAGCGGGGGGGGAGGTGGGAAAGTATGATCTCCATTTGAGGTAAAAGGAAGCCCTAAAAGAAGGAAAATAAGTCAATCTAGAAATGCAGAACTTTCCCTCTAAGCACACAATGGAGGAATGAACGCTCATTCTCAAGAACTTCCTATAACAACCCTTCTTCATAATATTATGCTTTGTAGATGCCACAAGGTCATGATGGGATGGGAAAGGAAGGGGGTAGCAAACGAGTCACTTAATGGAATAATGGCATTCACAATCCTGATGGTATGAGGGGGGAGGAGGGATACATCTAATGAATACCTCTTCCTCAACCTCATACTCAGGAGGGAGAAAGGGCTCGCTAATAACGGTGATGGTATGGGAAAGGGAAAAGCAACAGTCCAAAGATAATACGACTATGTTTTTAGGGCCTTGGAGGGAGGAAGGGAATGTAGGGCTCTCTTTGGGGTCATGATTGTCATTATAATGGTGACATCCACTTTCCACCAATCTTATTCATGAATGGGAAAACAATGATCCTCCTTTTCATCAGTGTGCACGGGAAAATCATCCTCGACCTCATTTTCTTTGTTGGTATCATAGATAGGATTGTTGTCAAAATGATGGTTGCCTACATCTCATTTTCCCTCATTAATTCATAAGAAATTAGAAATGTAGTCTTCCAAGGGAGCTACAATATCCATATTCTCAAGAACCCTCCCTTGAATGAGAGACCCTTCTTCATTACGTTCAGTTTTGTGGATTTCAAAGGGGCGTTCATTCATATCAATTCCCAAATCAGGGCCTTTTGGAATTTCTTCACTGGCTTGGCTAGACAAGTGAGACTCTGCCTTTGGGGCTTTGTCATATGTAATGAGAGGAGGGTTCTCTTTAGAAATTAAAGGGGCACCTATAACCTCACCTTTGAAGGCATAATCCTCATTAACATTTTCATCTAGACCTCTTTTAAGATAACTGTTGATTTTTGGGTAGCATCAGATGCGCTCTAGCTTCAAAATTTTGTGGAGGGGCTAGAACGCATGAGATCTCCGAGACCCATAAATCCTTTGGTGAAATTCCAACCAAATCGTATTTTATTAAAATAATTAATATTTTGAATGGGGTTCCTAAGTCTAAACATAGGAAAATAAAAATATTAATGGGTATTAATGAAAATATAGGTGAGAAGCTTCTAAGAGATGAGGATCAAGTCTAATTTAATCTTAGCCGTTGATTAGAGATTAGATCACAGTCGTTGATTTCTCAACAGAAAAAGTATAAAGAAAGGCTTCGGGTCAGTTGGAGAATACACACAATGAGAGCAACGCTTGACCTAGATCGAAATTCTGGGGCGTGGTTTGCTGAGAATTTCGAAGTGAGCTTCTAGTGTAGAAAGGGGCAGTTCGACAGAGAGACTTCCATCCAAGGCCGAGAATACACAGCAAAGAGGCAGAGCAGCACCAGGGAGAGACAACACAACTCCAGAAAGGGTGACGCGGAGGCTGGAGGGCTGACACAGTCACTTAGAGGCAGCACTGGGGTTTCTATGAGGCAGATTGAGCATCAGTTCAACACATAGATTTATGAGTCAGGAAGGCTCACTAGAAGGGTGACGCAACTCCTAGAGGAGGTGATGCAGTTCCAGTGCAGAGTTGGGAGCAGCCATCGCTACACAGCACTAGGGACAGTGCAGTAACCTGTGGGGTTTGTTTATCCAGTTGCTGGATTCACCAAAATATCTGTCTCCAGATAGAGGTACTTTTGCCAAGTTTATTCTCTGTTGGGTGAGCCGGATTTGGAACGCTAGTTGTATTCAAAAATATGCTTTATAATAAAACCCTCATATCTGTTGCACTGGTTTTCCCACATTGGATTTTTCCAGGGACGTTTAGTCCAAAAATAAGTGTCCTCTATGTGGTTGTCTCATTTATTTTTTTGTACTAGATCTCTATATTGGTGTAGGTTGCAGTGTATTTGCATTAATATTTTCTAAATAATTCTGAAATAACTTGTTAAAATGAAGAACACAAGTAGGTAATGCAAATCAGTTTACTGCAATAGGATTTCTGACTTGTTAGATTCAGAAATTTTCACAATTACTTGTCCCATTATCTAGCTCATGTTGATCATGCACAAAGGGGTCTCCTTGACTTGCTAGCAAGGGAGCTTCCTTTTGGTCATGAAAGATATTATCTTTACTTGGGATGCCACCCCATCTCTTAAAAAGATATCTTTGAAACCATCATAACCAATGACACTTTCATGAGGGAGGCTAGCATACCAATCTTTAACTTGACCTTCAAGTGATAAAGCAAATAACCTCGTAATTGTGTCATCATTGTCAATACTTAATGGGGCTAGGACCCAAAAGAAGCCATCAATATGGACATTGGCATCTTGATCGAGACTTCCTTTGAACCTAGGCATCCAACTCCTAATCGATACCTTTATTTCCCAACGCTCTAGAACTTATTTAGGATCAAGGTTATCATAGGGAGATGGAGGGAAACCACGCTCCTGGAAAAAGTTAATTTTTCATGATTTAGCAAATTAGGATTAAAATGGAGTCGCCATGGTGAATGTTAATGCCTTGGTAGATGCTTGTTTCACCTTACAAGCATTAACTTTGGAGTTCAATGAAGAACTAAGGCTTCGTTCTTCCAGTGGAGTCGACAAGAATGATATATCAATATTGTCGTATGGGGAGCAAGAAACACATCTCGTGTTCCTAGCATCGAAACCAAAAATGTTACTGCTCAAACTAGTGTTATTAGAACTGGACTGGAATCGGTGGAACCAGCCGATCTGGCCATTTTGGCCCAAAACCAGTCCAACCTCATTGGATTTCATATGGAGAAAGTATAATTTCAGAGTTCACTCAAAATCCAACAGACTTAACAGTTTTTCAGGATCTTAAGATTGGGGGATTACAACGTTTCCATTGGATTTTGTCATGTACAAGGTTATGGAGCTAATATTTAATAAAGATCACCAAGCCCTCTATGTACTTTGATGATAGTGGCATTAGTTGTCGAACTCCTCTACCATCACTCTACTAAAAATGTACCCATCACTCAAACAAAATCTTGACATGACATGCTACATTTTTTCTATCTTGTCTTAATGCCTAAATGGTTATATTGGTGGAGAAGACCCCAATATTGGCAATGATTTTGATGATATGTAGGAATTTGTTGTAGCGTGATTTTTTTTGGATGCTAGAGGCCATCTAGAGCCTATTTTTTGATGTATTTTCGGTTCAAAGATGGATTGCACTCAATGCTATTTTGGTTATGTGCACCCTTACATGCTATGTAAATGAGAACTTTGGCACATTTGTATATAAATGGTTTCGATTCATATGGATGCACATGAATATATATGTTTTTTCTTTAAAATATGAATATTTTATGTTTTTTTTGTAAACTGGTATTTTTTCTGATTTTTTACCAGTTCGACCGGTTCCCAATCCACAAGGTTTTTCGATTTGATCACCGGTTCAGTTCTGATAAAATTAGCTCAAACTAGTAGGTGTCCTAGAAGGGGATCCTATGGAGCAACTACTAAGTCAAGGGAAACAACGGAGTGATAGCCCACTGTCACCTTAGCTAAGACTCCCTACTCTTTACAGACTTTCACCAATGGGAGGAGACCCGATATGATGGGAATCACTAGATGAATGATCCAAGTGAATACTGGTGGAGACCCGCCTATTCCACTTGGACCTCCACCACTGTCTCTTTCAATTTTTTTAGTAGCACAGTTTACTATTTTTAGCAATTTTTCGGGTCCTGAACTTTTGGAGTTGTTTAAGGTCCTAAATGACGGTTTTTGAGAAAACCCGGCAAACATGAATCTTTCACTAATGTTTGCATTTGAAAGTTGTAGTTCTCGAATAGATCTTTCTAACAAGGTATTGTGCGCGTCAAACAGAGATTGTAAGCCAAATTTACAACCCCGAGAAGTTGATATACCAATGTACTCAAACAGGGCCCATAGTTTTGGCGCTTCATCTCCTAGGGTTAGGTTTTTGGATGTTTAGGGTTTTGCATTGTTTCTCAATAATAAATAGGCCTTCGAGCCTCATTGTAACACAATTCAGAGGCATCTAGCCACCACATCTCTTCTCAGAGATAAGCTACCTTGCCCGAGCTAGTTTATTTCCATTCTGTATGTAAGCATATTTCAGTTCTTTGATATTAATGAAATGAAGTTTTATTCCTATTGCATCTCTGTGTTTATGTTTATATCTATATTCTGTTGCGTTCTTGCATAAGTTTGAATCAGTGGTACCAGAGCGGTCTGCTCTTTCTCTATTTTTCTTTGCATGTCCCCAACGAGGTTAGGGTATAAGGAGTTAGGGCTTGAACTGGTTGAACCTTTGCAAGACCAGCCTCGCAAACTCCGATGACCTCATCTGGCGAAAGAAAAGATAGATGAGGGAGCCGGAGACCCGTTCAAAATAATGCTCGAAGAAGTCCTCGAGCGACAGAGGAATGTAATGATGGACAACTTTGTCCAAATCCTTCAGCGAATGCCCATAGGCGACGCATCTTCATCCGGCAACCACTCTGGAGGCACCACTCCCTTCAAGGTACAAGTCAACTTTGATATTCCCATATTTGAAGGCCAGATAGATACAGACATTGTAGATAGATGGTTAAATCTACTGGAAGGGTATTTTTCGGTTCATGATTTTTCTAGTAGGGAAAATATTACTTTTGCACTCCTCAAAGTCGCCCCCCACGTCAAGGACTGGTGCAAAACCTACTGTGAGCAGAAGGACGAGAGGGAACCCTCATTGTTTTCAGTCTCACCCAGTTGGAACTCTTTCCTAGATGCCCTCAAGGAGCAGTATTACCCTGTCGAGGTCTTTGCAGATAAGTACATAAAGTGGACCACACCACTGCAGGGAAGAGACCAAGACGTGCTAGAGTTCACAAATATTTTTCATCCCCTTCGCACGAAGTTGGGTATCAAGGATTCTAAGTGGCATCTGGTACTCAAGTACCACGATTGTCTTCACAAATACATCCAAGACGAGATGGAGTTCCTAGACATCTACTCGCTCGGTGCCGCCTACCAATACGCTGTCAAGATCAAGCAGAGGTTAAAATATAAGAAGCAAGAATTTGGATCTCTAAATCTGAAGCAAGGGAAAGGCACCCCCAAACCGCAAAACAAAGGACAAAGCCAAGGCAGGGTGACCCAGGACAACACGTCGAAGACGCCAGCAAAGAACAACACCATGAAGACGAAGAAGGACATAGGGAAGTGGTGTGAGTTCCATAAGAACCCCACTCACAACACAAGTGAGTGTCGAGCCAAACAGTCACCGATGGCCGAGCTGAAGGCTTCAAAATCAAATGCATGTTCTGAATTTGAGTCAAAACCCGACAAGGGGAATAACAAAGGGAAGCAGATTATTGATGCAGAGCCCAGCGCCACTGTTGCCACCACCAAGATCTAGAAGATTGAGCCCAGAGATCGAAAGGAGGGGGAGCGTCTCTTCAACCCACAGATGTGGGTGAAGGGTTCACCGCTACAATTCATTGTCAACAGCGAGAGCCAAAAGAACCTCATTTCAACAGAGATCGTTTAGCGGTTGGGCCTACGGCCACACCACACTCGCAGTCGTACACCGTCAGGTGGCTTCACCAAGGAGGAGATCTTCGTGTCAACTAGCAATGTCACCTTCCATACAACATCAAGCCCTTCACAGATGAAGTATTTGTTAGTTTTTGGTAGAATTGGATGTGCTCTAGCCATGAAAATTGGTGGAGAGGCTAAGGTACATGAGTTCTAAAGAACCTAGAAACTGTTTGGTGAAATTACAGTCGGATTGTATTTTATTAAAATAATTAATATTTTTAATGGAGTTCCTAAGTCTAAACTTAGGAAAATTAAAATAATAATCGGTATTAATCAAAATATGGGTGAGAATGATCTAATTGTATTTTATTAAAATAATTAATATTTTTAATGGAGTTCCTAAGTCTAAACTTAGGAAAATTAAAATAATAATCGGTATTAATCAAAATATGGGTGAGAATGATCTAGAAGGTGGATCAAGTCATGTTTTAATCTTAATCGTTGATTAGAGACTTGATCTCGGTTGTTCAAGTTTCAACGAGAAAACTATAAAGAGGATTGGGGTTCATTTAGAGACACACAGAAAAATTGAGGAAATCGATTTTCTGAGGTGAGAAGTTCTCAGAAGGAAAGTCAATTGGGGAGATCTTTCAGCTGAGGAGCAGCGAGAATCCAGGAGAAGGACTTATCGGAGAGTACAAGGCAGAGAGAGGACATAAGACGTCCAGAGGAGGGCTGACGCTAGCCTATGCAATGTTGACGCAGAGGTCACACAATGAGTGAGCAGAAATCGAGTTTCTACAGAGGGAATTCGAAGTTCAGTTGTAGGAAGCCAGGATGTGAGACTAGAGGCAGGAAAATCAATTTCTTAACCAGTAGAGGATCTAGAGCAGAGAGGTAGTGTACTACCCAGGAGGGGTGACACAGTTGACGTAGAGGCCACACAGAGGGTGACGCAGAGCCTCCAAAGCTGAAGGATCAATCATTGTTTCTCTAGTGACAGGGTGAGATTATTTCACCAGTCTTTTGTCCAATATTTTATTTGTAAAGGATTGCTAGTTGAGCATCCAAGATTTATACTCAGAATTTCTCCTGCATATTAATAAACCCTAAGAGTTGTTGCACTAGTTTTCCCGCATTGGGTTTTTCTGGGGACTATTTTGTCCAAAAATAACAGTGTCCTATGTATCTTGTTCTTTGCTCAGTTTTCTGTTTCATGTAATCAAGTATTAAAGTAGTGTAGTCTGCATAAGTAATTTGCTTCAGTATTCAGAGAATAACTTGATGAATGTACATTAAAATCAAGTAGGTGAAGTAGATTCAGATTTGTTGCAGTAGGGGTTCCTTAAGGATTAGGAATTTTCACATGGTATCAAAGCATTAATTTCGAAACAGGAAGAGAAGATCCAGCACTGAGCAGAAAGGCCAAAAGCTGCACTTGGCAGCAATTTGAATCCCCTTGAAGGGATTGTGTAGTCCTTGCCGGGAAGCAAAAATTTCAAGGAAATCTCTCTCTGAGAGAGTCGACAGAGAGGTACGATTTCCAGTTTGTAAGTTTGCAGAGGAAGAGGGAGCGACATAGAGCCTCAACGTAGTGCTTGAAAGACAGTTTCTGTCAGGGCCTATGAGTCAGATTACCAAGGGCAGGGCGAAAGCAAAATTTTCCTAGTCTGAGTCCCAAAAGAAGGCCTCGTTGAGTTGAAGCGCTGCCTCTTCTCTGCACTGGTACTCACAGTTTCAGACCTGTAACAACCATTTGAAATTGAGACAGATGCCTCCAACTATGCTATTGGTGCAGTCCTCACCCATCACGGGCATCCAGTGGCCTATCATAGTGAGACACTTTCGGAAGTACCCCACCTATGATAAAGAGATGTATTCCATCGTGCAGACTTGCCAACAATGGAAGCATTACATTCTGAGAAAGGAGACGTCATCCACACCGATCACCAACCACTTCAGTTTCTACATACATAAGGGAAGTTGCAGAACAGTCTCCATCAGAAGTGGTCTACATATCTGCAACAATTTGACTTGAACATTAAGTACACAAAAGGCAGCACCAATCATGTTGTAGACTGCCTCAACCGGCCCCCAGTTCCAGCACTGACTACTATTCTCAACTCTTGAGGCCACGAGACCTTTGGATGGCCGCAACTATACAAAAATGATCCAGAGTTCGCCTCCACATACCGATGCTAGTAGATGGCAAGTAAGTTCCTGATTTCCACCTCCAAGTGTAAAGACCATAAACTGAAATAAGGTGATAAGCAAAACAGAAATACAGTAACCGTAAGGGATTTTGAACACCTACCTGAACTGCTACCTGCTCCGATGTAGTTGATGACGCTGCGGTTATTCTGATCCAATTACCGGGAAACCAATTCCTCCCAGCCAATCCGGTAAGCTTCTCACGGAAGCTCACTGCCCTCGTGCCCAGAACCTCAGACTAAGTAAAGCTCTTCCAATGGTCAATCTTATTCCTCTGGTTTGTACTCCTGATTTCCTGCTCCTCTCCTACCCTCCACTCTGGTTTTTCTCCCCGCTCTCAGCCCCATCTCGGTGGTTTTATAGCCAGGGCTAAGCGGTGGCCGCCCTGTACACCTACGACTCCACCGCTTACTCCCGCGGTGACAGCTTCCTCCAGCCGTGAGTCATCCTCCCGTACAGGCGTTTCTGCCTTACTTAGGGTTCAGTTTTTAATTTAAATGCGATGGTTTATATGTAACATTGAGGTATTATAAAGTTTAAACATTATATATGTGTTAATGTTATTATAACACTATTATGTTTCATTATAACCATATAACATATCCTGTATTACTTTATAATATTGATATGTACTTTATCATATATGTTTGTCATTTTAACTTTATGATATTCATATATACTTTGTTTCATTTATATTTGTTTTTAATATATACTTTTGTTTTATTTATATTTGTTTTTAATATAAAGTTTATTTATGTTTGTTTTTAATATATAACTTTAGAACTTTAGATTAATTAATTAATTATTGAACAATACTTAATCTTTATTCTATTTTATAAATATCATTTATTTATTTATTATTATATTTTTATTATTATTATTATTATTTTATACAGGAGCATATAATATGTGCATTTAAAGATGGGTCGTTACATACACTCCCCCTTCAGAAAACTTCGTCCCGAAGTTAGAGTTTTTTTTTTTTTTTAGGTTTAAGGTTTTAATGGACATGCTTTTCCCTATCCAGGTTCCCAAGCTATTCTAAAATCATCTTAACCTTCCTAATCTCTTCTGCTCCCATCCTATCCGTCCTCTATTGGAGTATGCCATGGCGTCAGTTTTACTGACCTAACCATTCATAAACTCTAAGGTGACAGCGTCGGCTATACCGACCTGATTCCCAGTAGGCATCCGGCAGTCATCATCACACGTCTAGGGGAGCGTGATTCGCACAGTCCTCCCATGACTCCAGGGTTCAGAGGATAAACGGTGGACAACACCTCCACCCCTCCCAGTAGAATCACCCTATCATATAATGACTTGGAGCTTTAATTGTTCTGAGGTTCTGTCATCACGTGGTCATCTCGGTAATTGGATACTTGAATCTGCAATCATACACTCACTCATGCATTCAGAAAATGTGCATCAGCATATTCAAAATAACTCATGTATTATTTTCATATGATACTACAGTATAACATATTTTTACCATTTTCTATGCATATCTTTTGATTTCCATCTAAAATGTATTCACTTCCTGATTTCTATTCCATTGATCATATTGACATGTAAAAATAAAACAGATTTACAATATCTTAATTTCTATTAAAAGTAAAATCCTTTAACTGTCTTAACTTTCCTTTGACAACTATAATTTAATAAAATGATCCACATATATTGTTTTGGTATCCATGTACCAGCAGAAGTTAAACATATATTATGTCACAAAATTTCACGTTTATCTATAATCATTCAAAATGTTTCCGGGTCTCTGATTGCAGTGGAGTAAAATATATACAAAACATAGTTTAAAGTTCTTCAAAATTGACATAGTATAGGGTATCTTTGACATATGTCCTCTGTATTTTCCCAAGTTGTTGATCCAGGACTATACTTGTCCCATTGGACCTTAACTTGGTCCACCAGGCGGTTCCTGAGCTGTCGAACCCTACGTTCCAGAATACGTAAAGGTTCGACCAATATGACTCCCTCGTCCGATACCTGCAATTCCTTCCATTGAAGGTTATGAGATAGATCAGCTATATAATGTCTTAATACAGAAACATGAAATACATTATGAATTCTATGCAGGTGAGGTGGCAGGGCAAGACGATAGGCAACAGGTCCCACTCTTTCCACAACTTTAAATGGCCCAATAAATCGGGGTGATAACTTTGTCCCTTTCTCGAATCAAATAGTACTTTTATTTGGCTTGATGCGGATAAAAACCTGATCCCCTACTTCATACCTCCTATCAGTTTTGTGAGCATCATCATAACTCTTCTGTCTATCATGAGCTTCCTTTAATCGTTGTCTAATTTGTCTTACCTGTGCTTCCATTTCATGGATTAATTCAGGTCCTATTATCACTTGATCTTCTAACCTGTCCCAAGTTAACGGTGTTTTGCAAGGTTGGCCATACAAAGCTTCAAATGAAGGCATCCCAATCGAGCTGTGGTAACTGTTGTTGTATGCGAATTCGACTAAGGGTAAATACTTTTCCCAGTGTGATTGTTGATCCATTACATACATTCGCAACATGTCTTCAAGTACTTGATTTACTCTTTCAGTTTGCCCATCAGTCTTAGGATGGTAAGCAGTGCTTAAATTTCGCTGAGTACCTAAGACTGTTTGCATGCAAGTCCAGAATCTAGAAGTGAATCGTGAATCTCTATCGGGTATAATCTTTTTAGGTACTCCATGAAATCTGATAATTTCATTTATGAATACTCAGGCTACGTCAGCAACATCGTAAGTATCTCTCACAGGAATGAAATGGGCGCTTTTTGTTAATTTGTCCACCACTAACAAAATGGCATTGTGTCTTTGAGAAGTAAGAGGTAGTCCAGTAATAAAATCCATAGAAATGGTCTCCCATTTAGACATAGGAATGTCGTGGGGTTGTAAGAGGCCCACTGGGTGACAATTATCTGCCTTTACTTGCTGACATTCCAGACATTTTGCAACAAATTGAGTGATATCGCGCTTCATACCTGACCAAAAGAAGAGTTTCTTAGTGTCCGCATACATTTTCCCTACTCCAGGATGAGCACAATACACTGCTCTGTGGGCTTCCCCAAGAATGGTATCTCGAAGATCTTTATCATCAGGAATATACATTCTCCCATGGAATCGTAAGATTCCATCGTTTTCTAGTTCATATCCCTCAAATTTAGATTCTTTTGCCCTTTTACCTTCAAGACTTGCTCACACTTTTAAATACCAGTTGTCTTTTATAAGTTGATCCAGTACTCGTTGTCTTAAGTCTACCTTAATGGGTATGAGAGAAAATATCCGAGGTCTCCTGCTTAAAGCATCAGCTACTACAATTTCTTTTCCTTTAATGTATGATATTCCGAAGTCATATTCACTTAGGAATTCACTCCATCGTCTTTGCCTGGCATTTAAGTCTCTTTGGGTGAACAAATATTGTAGACTTTGATGGTCGCTTTTAAGTGTAAAACTTCGTTCCACTAGATAGTGTCTCCAAATCTTTAAAGCTAGTACTACAGCGGCTAATACTAAATCGTGAGTAGCATAGAGTTCTTCATGAGGTTTTAACTTTCTGGAAGCATATGCTATTACTCTTCTATCCTGCATCAACACTGCACTCAGTCCCTATTTGGATGCATCAGTACATACTGTAAAATCTTTGTCCATGTCAGGGACTCTTAGTATCGGTGCACTGGTGAGTAGTCTTTTGAGTTCAGAGAATTCTTTTCTACATTTCTCGGTCCATTTATACTTAACACCTTTCCACTGAAGGGTTGTAATTGGCTTTGCGATTTTGGAGAACCCCTCCACAAATCTTCGGTAATAACCGGCTAAACCCATAAAGCTTCGTATCTCATGAGCATTTTTCGGTATTGGCCAATCCATGATTGCTTTTGCTTTCTCAAGATCTACCAAAATCCCTTCACCTTATATGATGTGTCCCAAATAATGAATCATTTCATGAAAGAATGAACACTTGGATAGTTTTCCATACAACTGGCGTTCTCTAAGACAGGACAATACTATCCGCAAATGATATTCATGTTCTTTCTTATCCTTGGAATAGATGAGTATATCATCTAAAAAGACTTGCACAAATTGATCAAGATATTTACGGAAAATGCTATTCATAAGATTCATGAATACTGCTGGTGCATTTGTTAATCCAAATGGTGCCACGGTAAATTCATAATGTCCAAAACGTGTTCGGAATGCAGTTTTGGAAATATCATTTTCAGAAATCCTTAGCTGATGATAGCCTGATCGAAGGTCAATTTTTGAAAAGACAGCAGCTCCTTTCATTTGATCGAAAAGATCGTCGATTCAAGGCATAGGGTATTGATTCTTTACTGTAGCTCGATTCAAGTCTCGATAATCTATGCATAATCTTAAAGATCCATCTTTCTTCTTCACAAAAATTACAGGAGCACCCCAAGGTGATGTGTTGGGCCGAATATGCCCTATATCCAGTAGTTCCTTCAATTGAATTTGCAGTTCCTGAAGTTCTGGAGCTGTCATTCTATAAGGTGTTTTAGAGATCGGTTGGGTACCTGGTTTTAATTCAATAGTGAGATCCAATTCTCTTACCAGGGGTAATCCAGGTAGTTATTTTGGAAATACATCCGGGAATTCGGCTAACACCGGATATTGTCCTAGGGATGGCCCTTTTCCTTGGCTTACTTCTTGAATTACATAACCCTGGCAACCTTTCCTTAAACAACGCTTCATCTGCATTGCTGAAATGTAGCGCAAAGAGACTTCCGTCTTGATTCCTTGAATTTGGATTACTTCTCCTTCATCATTTATGCCTAGAATCCTTTTCCCATTACAGTCTACCCAAGCTTGGTGAGCTTCTAGCCAATCCATACCTATGATAAGATCATATGTTCCTAATGTTGTGACATAAACTTTCAATTTAGTCAAACAGACCCCTAGGTCAATATTGCATTGATCCACACTCAAGCCCGCGGTTTGGAGTTCTCCTGAGGCCATTTCCACTTGATGGAAATCATTTTGTCTACGAGCTGCCAACCCACATTTGTTTAATGCATATGATGAAATGAAACTATATGTGGCACCAGTATCAAATAAGATTTTGAGTTTTATACCATTGATAGTACCTGAAGATTCCACTACAGTGGATTGATGTGCTGCTTGGTCGTGGTCGACCACTGCATGAATTCTATGATTACCTCGATTGTCTAATATCGGTTCCTTTCCAGTCCTATGCAATATATTCAACGAAGCTTCTGGGCAGTCACGTTGAAAGTGCGGTCCCCCACATCCCCAACAATTAAGTGGCGCTGATCCTCTTGAGTCAGGGCGTGAATTCCTAGAGAACGAGCTTCGTCCTCTCGTGTTGATTCCCCTCGAATTTCTTCCGCCACTAGCGGTCCCTCGAGATGCCCATGGACTGGTGTTTGATTATCCCGCAGCGATAGTGTTTACTGCCATAGGAGCTCTTGTCCCTATATTTCTTGGAGTAAACCTGTTACCGTAAGGTGGCCTCGAGCTACCTCCTCTGAAGAAGTTTCGGGGAGTCTTTCCTGGAAATCCTGATTAGACAGGCCCTGTTGGCCCCATATCATTTTTGATTCCTAGGTGCTCTTCTGCATAGCAACCACATTCAACTGCCTCAGCTACTGATGATGGCTTCCAAATGCTTACCAAGGCTCTGATGCGAGGATTTAACCCAAATATGAAGCGTTCAGCTTGACGTTCATCAGAGTCTAAGTAGTGAATGTATTTTACAAGCTCCATAAACCTTATCTTGTACTCTTCCACCATTTTATTTCCCTGAATTAATGTATGAAAGGCTCTGGCTTGCTGTTGTTGAAAGTATGGAGGTAAATACTTTGCGCGGAACCTTTCCTCAAATAGTTCCCAAGGGGCATTATCTGATGTAAGGTGTAGCTGCTTTTCCATATTTCCCCACCAAATCAAGGCACTTTCCTTTAGTTGAAACACGGCAATTTTTGTTTTTGCCGACGAAGAATATTCTCTTAACCTAAAGCATCGGTTCATTCCTTCCAACCATGCTTCAGCACGTTCACCTGCCCGACCTCCTAAGAATTCTGGGAGTCTGATTTTCTGAAGCTCCCTCGAAATGTCTTCTTTCGATCTTTTGGGCTCAAAATTCTTTGGTTCTGCTAAACTGGTAGCCAAATGTTGAGATTCCTCTTTGGTTTTAGCCTTAGTGGATTCTTTTAATGTCTCCAATAAGGCTTCCAAGGAGTTCATTATCACAGTCAACTCTGGCGTTGAGGCGATTGATGTTGATAATGGTCTTGGTGGTGACGATGGGGACGATGATGGCGACGGTGGCGGCATTAATGGTGGTGATGCTGCCCGGTCACGTCGTCATCGCTCATACGTCCTTACCATTGTAATGGTTCTTGAACACATAATAAAATTTTATCAAAATTTTGAGGTAGACAACCGAATTTAACGCATAATTTTCTTTTGCGACTTCACATTCATAAACGGGTATAGTTTTGCTATTTTTACTCGCTAGGCAGATCTTACTGGTACCGAGGTCAAGGAGGGTGGTCTCGCGACCTCCTTGTCCTAATGTAGGGTATTCTATCCTGATATGAATAATGTTGTGGTGAATGGTCATTAGCTCCTAAGGTAGATCATCTAAAAATTTATTACTAAATAACACCCACACAAAAAGTTAAATGTCTCGCTACAAGTACGTCGGTAACATACCCGCCATACTTCAATCTAGCTATTACCTTTAAGGGAGGTCATACATATTTATATTCTGAATATATTACTCGGATATGGATTAAGTCTATAAAAGAAGGGTTGTTTTGGTTCCATATTAGTTTGACTTTTAGCCGTAAAATTTACCATAGACATGTCATGATTAACATCTAGAAGGGATACAGTTCATCAGTATATCATAAAAGTAGATTGGGTTTAAACGGAGGAATAAATTAGGATAAAAGGTGATTATGATTTCTAGAACCAGTTCTATTTAAAAACGGCTCTGTCAAAGGATATAATTAGTACAATTTTGTTTTCTAAAGGATGCTTTGGAGAGTGGTCTTTATAAATTGCACCTAATACTTTGATGGTTGATGCAAAATACAAATTGACTGCAATAGGATTCATAGAAAATTTGTGCTATCATAAGTTCAGATTTCATAATATTGGGCAGAAAAATTTTGGCTGAAAGTTTAAAGATCATATGTAAAAACACTTACATTGTTTTATCTGAAACTATTTTCAGCAAAAAAAAAGAAAAGAAAATTTATCTACAAAATATTTACTTTAAAGAAGATCCATTTTCTACCTCTAAAACTTGCACTTTGGATAGTAGCTACGGCCTTCTATCTATATATTAGCTAATTAGGAGGAAATATTTCACCTAATAGCCAAAATAACATAGTTGTTTAACAATTGGAAAATAAACCGTATTGTTTGTCAACACATTTAATAGATGGAATTCATGACCTGGATGGAATGTCACTTGAAATAAGCATTAACAATGGCTAACATTATCATAAGAAGGCTGGCTCACGCATAGGAGGAAAAATCAACACTTAGCAAACCCAGAAATCACATGTACACATCAGCATATAATTACAGTCCTCAGATCTGTTTGGAAATACACACACAGGAGAGATAAAACATGGAATATGAATATAGGAGTACACACTATCACAAGGGTACCAGTTCAACCAATTTGTGCCTTTCTACAGGGAGAATCAGTCCATTTCAGCAGCTCGTTCATGAGTTCTTCCATAATGACCCCTGCCTTGAATATAAATGATTCGTATCCTTTCTCCTCAAGTTTCTTCCTCTTCTCTTTATTTGTACATGTTTTAGAGACTCAAATTTGCAGGATAACAATCAGTTGATCTCCATTCCGCCAACATTACAAAACCAGCCTCTGTCTTTGAGTTGATCTGCCAAATACTGCCCGGTGAAGCCCATGCTGAATATAAACATTTTTCTATTCTCGCAGTGATCTTCAATTTCCCTAGCGCTAGAAACCACGAAAAATTATGTGGCCTTGAATTTTTCTGTGTCTTTGAACCCTTAAAAGTGCATTGGTTTTGGAACTTAAACCGTCAAAATGCGGTCGTGGAACCCTCCACCATGGTTGGGCCGGACGAGGAGAATAAAATGCAAAATTTGCAGAAGCGTGGGATACACCGTGAAACGAGGATTTCCTGTACGAGATTCTGGGATCCATTGGTCGAAAAAAAAGCTGGAATATGGTATTTTGAGAGCGCGTGTTAATTACGTTGAGACATCCAAATATGTCGCGGACAGAGTTGAATTCTTAAGCAGTTCTCGAGCCCACTAGGAATGTGGCTTGCCCCAGTTCTGACATCGACGTGTAGTGAGGCTTGGATTTTTTCTTCCATTGCTCTGAAGATCGCAGAAAACTACCTCTGTGATTAAAATGAATGGCAAATATATATACCACAGATCATGGTCGGTGTAACTTGAGTTCAAAGTTGCTTTCTCAATAAACGGTGTTTGCTCTAATAAAATATATATACTCAGAGCTCGCATGAAACCAAATACCAAAAGGTTTGGTTAGGGGCAGTAAACAAAACACAAACAAGCTTATGAAATCCGAGGGTGGATAACATCCTGGACGGGCCATGTCAAAACGAAAATTTACGACCATCGAATTGCCCAAAAGTTTTTTTTTTTTTTTTTGGATTTTGGAGAATCTTACCCTATATAAAGGTGGATACTCCTATCATTTATATGGCAAAACAACTAGCTTCGGGATATCAGTCTCAATTGAGCAACGGATCAAACTTGAGTTAAAGAGCTATAGCTGTAATAAATTAGCCGACATCCATGCCCTTGGTGGTGATGAGAAACAATACGAAATGGCGGTATCAAATTTCCTCGTAAGTCAATTCGATGTAAACGCTGATATCTGCGCGTCTGAGTCCAGAGAAAAAAAATATCGACAGTTTCCGCATATGGTCCTCTTCTTTAATATAAATTCAACTGATGGACAGAAGAAAAAAAAAATACATGGAAATATAGCCATACACGAAAAGACGGTCGTCCAATTTTCCAAGTAGAAATTGTGGGTTACAACACATAATTGAATTTCACAGTTTTAGAAACAGAAACAACCAGAGGTTGGCTAATATGAAAAAGCTTGGAAACGAGTTTTAATGGGCCTGCCATGTCTCGCAGGGTTCTAATTTTAATGAACATTATAAATCATCTACCGACAAGGAGAATGAACAGGTTTACAATATTGAGCTTATTTGCCTGCAACCTAAATTTAATCGGTGGATGCTTACGCGCAGCTACAGGAATTAGAAATTTCTAGGGCTTGCAAGATCCCGAGGGTTTGAACACTGGGCTCTGATACCATGTGTAAAGACTATAAACTGAAATAAGGTGATAAGCAGAACAGAAATACAGTAACCGTAAGGGATTTTGAACACCTACCTGAACTGTTGCATGCTCCGATGTAGTTGATGACGTCGCGGTTATTCTGATCCAATTACCGGGAAACCAATTCCTCCTAGCCAATCCAGTAAGCTTCTCACGGAAGCTCACCGCCCTCGTGCCCAGAACCTCAGACCGAGTAAAGCTCTTCCAACGGTCAATCTTATTCCTCTGGTTTGTACTCCTAATTTCCTGCTCCTCTCCTGCCCTCCACTCTGGTTTTTCTCCCCGTTCTCAGCCCCATCTCGGTGGTTTTATAGCCAGGGCTAAGCAATGGCCGCCCTGTAGACCTACGATTCCACCGCTTACTCCCATGGTGATAGCTTCCTCCAACCGTGAGTCATCCTCCCGTACAGGCGTTTCTGCCTTACTTAGGGTTCAGTTTTTAATTTAAATGCGATGGTTTATATGTAACACTGAGGTATTATAAAGTTTAAACATTATATATGTGTTAATGTTATTATAACACTATTACGTTTCATTATAACCATATAACATATCATGTATTACTTTATAATATTGATATGTAGTTTATCATATCTGTTTGTCATTTTAACTTTATGATATTCATATATACTTTGTTTTATTTATATTTGTTTTTAATATTATTTGTTTTTAATTTTTAATATAACTTTTGTTTTATTTATATTTGTTTTTAATATAAAGTTTATTTATGTTTGTTTTTAATATAAACTTTAGAACTTTAGATTAATTAATTAATTATTGATACAATACTTAATCTTTATTCTATTTTATAAATATCATTTTTATTTATTTATTATTATATTATTATTATTATTATTATTATTATTATTATTATTTTATACAGGAGCATATAATATGTGCATTTAAAGATGGGTCGTTACACCAAGACACATTATTATGCTACCTAGGCCACTTTTGTGTTCCTTCATGTGAGCGTGCCAAGCTGATTTGAGAGGCGCACTACAGTCGGGTTGCAGGACACTTTGGTGTGGAGAAAAATGTAGTTGGACTACAAAAGTACTTTTATTGGCCAAAACTCCAATTGGATGTTGGGAAATATATCAGATCCTCCACTGCCTACACCATCGCCAAGCCAACCATCAATAAGCAAGGCCTATACACTCCTCTACTTACTCCTAGCCAACCTTGGGAATCCATCTCCATGGACTATATGTCTATCCTCCCTTCTACCAAGCAGGGTAATGACTGTGTATTTGTGGTTGTGGACAGATTTTCTAAGATGGCTATATTGGCAGCCTGCAAGAAGAGTACCACATTAGAGGACACTGCCAAACTCTTCTTTGAACGAGTGTGGGTACATTTTGGGATCCTGTAGACCATTATATCAGATCGGGATAGCAAGTTCCTAAGCACATTTTGGTCAAGCCTCTAGACACTATTGGACACCAACCTCACCAAGTCGACTGAATTCCATCCCCAGACTGATGGCCAGATGAAGGTCGTCAATAGGATGATAGTGCACATACTCCGCATGTACAACTCGAAACATCCACGAACCTGGGATGAGATTCTTCCCTATGCAACACAGTTATAACAGAGCTCTCTATAGCTCGACTCGTCACAGTCCCTTTCAAGTGAGTCTAGGATTTCAACCATTGTGTCAGATTGATGTTGACATGCCTCATGCAACTACATAAATAGAATCCACACATGTATTGTCTGAGGCTGATAAAGAAACCAGATTTATTGAACGTGTCCAACACATCCACCAGCAGGTTCACGACATCTTGGAGAAGTCAAATGCCAAGTACAAGCAGCGACATGATCAACATCGGGTGCCACATAAGTTTTAGGTGGGCAACAAAGTTTGGTTGCATTTGCAAAAAGAACACATTACGGAGCCCATCAGAAGCTCAAACCACTCCAATATGGGCCTTACACCATTACCAAGGCTGTGAGAGAAAATGCTTTTGAGCTCAGCATTCCCCCACCCAGTCTTCAATGTGGACCGCCTTCGACCATACTTTCCACCATTACTGGACACATCAGACATTGCAGAACAACTCACACCAACAAAGTTAAACCCAGACTGCGTGGAATAGGCCACGAATGATCGGATCATGGACACAAATCAAGGATACTTGCTAGCAGAAGATCCAACTATATTGGGTTGTCAAAGCTGACCAACTCCTGCACCAAGGTAAATGACTCACCAAGGACCAAGTTCAGCAGAAGTTTCCCCATCTCATGGAGGCAATCAACGCAATGGAGACCATTGCTTCCCACGAGGGAGGATTGATCCAGGTAGATATTGGTGGCCACCCACCTATTCTACTTGGACCCCCACCACTGTCTCTTTCAGTGTTTTCAGTAGCACTGTTTACTATTTTTGGCAATTTTTTGAGTCTTGAACTTATAGAGTCGTTTTGAGGCCCTAAACGATATTTTTGGGGAAAATTAGGCAAACATTAACTTTTGATTGGTCTCTGCATTCGAAATTTGTAGTCCTCGAATATATCTTTCTAACGAGGTATTGTGTGCGTCAAACAAAGATCATATGCCAAAGTTACGACCCCAGGAAGTTGATGTACCAATTTACCCAAACGGGGCCAATAGTTTTGGCGCTGCATCTCCTAGGGTTAGGTTTTTGGATGTTTAGGGTTTTCCATTGTTTCTAAATAATAAATAGGCCTTTGAGCGTCATTGACATAGTTCAGAGGCATGTATCCGCCACATCTCTTCTCAAAGATAAGCTGTCATCACCCGAGCTACTTGATTTCCATTATGTATGTAAGCATATTTCAGTTCTTTGATATTAATGAAATGAAGTTTTATTCCTGCTGCATCTTTGTGTTTATGTTTAAATCTATATTTTTTTGTGTTCTTGCATAAGTCTGGATCAATGAATGGATCAATACGAGGATGAGTGATTCCTATAGCCTATTCACAAGAGAGACTCAATTATATGGCTTTCTTTCTTAGGAAGCAAGGTGATATGCTCTCTAGGAATGTAATGACCCATCTGCATTGTATGCATGCTAATACTCTTGTGCTCTCTATATTAAAGATGGGTCATTACAGGGAAGGGCTAAGAGGATTTTCGAGGCTAGGTTTTGGGAATATATCTTCAGAAGATGACTCCTATACCTAAAGATCCTTATGCAAAATTGGTCTTTATGTGATCTTTGTGAAATTAGAGGTTATAAAATTGTCGGATCACAAAAGATCAAGTGGACCCAAAGTTAAGTCAAGGATATGGAGTTGTTCAACCAAGGAGGGGCTTGACCTGATTAGGGGAGGGAAGAGGATCGAAAGACAAATTTTATTTTGAAAATTGAATACAATGATCCAAATGAGGACACTAGCCAAGGGAAACCTATGGCAAGAAACAATCCCTAAGCTAGGGATTGCAATATCTCGAGATCCCACCATTGGAATTTCTTGAAATTTGGAGGGCCTCTAGAGAAAACCCTAGCGCAATTATGGACAAGAGATCGAAATTTTTTTATATCTACAATGGGAGAAAAATGATGCCCTAGGTGACTTATGAAGGCTAGGCCCAGAAAGAGAATGAGAGGTGAGAAAAATATTCTTTAAAAGTGATCACCTATGGAAGGATTAGTACCTTTCCTTTGGGAGAGATGGAGTCAAAGAGTGGAAAGGATTTACCCAATCAAGGAGGCCTTCAAGCAACTCCGCATGGCAATAGGGCATAGCAACAGATACTCAAGGTCTTTATACTTCGATATGAAATAATTGATGACTTATCAAGATGTATTCAACAAAAATAATCTCTAGGAACATTCACGCATTCATACATGGCCCATGACATGATGCAACGCTATAAAAGATCAAAATTTCCACAATTTCACATAGGAAAGCAATAAATTTCAGACTTGAATAGCGAAAATCCCAGCAACATTCATGTGACAAAGTAAATAACAAGAATAATCATGAAAAACAACGCTTACATGTACAAATGAGTATATCCAATCATCAAATTATGCCCATAATGAAGCTCCAAGACAAGAGAAGTAGATCCAAACATCAAAATTCATCCATGAAATCCAAACTTGTCCTCCAAAGGGGAATGCGAAATTCTCAACTAGCTACTAAAACCCAAATCCAAGTGTTGATGAGAGAATGAATCACCTCTCATCTATTTATACACTCTCTAATGAGTTTGATTCGCCTAATTTGGCCTAATTGAGCCCAGTTGACCACTAGAGTGGCACCTGAAGATTTTTTGAAGACTCCATGCCCAAGGATGTAGCAAAGGTTGCTTGTACCATTAGATATCATCATATCACTAGAGTTTTTCAACTCTACTTCTTCTCATCTTCTTCTATTGTACCCAGATTCCACAAGCCCTGCGGGGATGATATAAAGTGATGCTAGTATGATATGTTTTAGTCATGTAACAGGCCTAGGTAACTTTTGACCTTGTCATCAAGTGAGTCTACTCTAGGAGGTTTTTTTCACTTGGTTGATTATCATTTTCCTCTAATAATTTAATAATTAATTGAGTTTTCTTCCTCTTAACATACCCCCAAATCTGGAGTACGACTTGATGTCGAGGCCTTGGGTGATTCCTAGTGTCTAGAGTCACTATATATTACCATACTAGATCACTCGTAAAATTTTGTGGAATTTGGTTAGGTCTCGGGGGACATTTACTAAATTTTAAAATTCCCCGCAAGGTGGAAATTGGAATAAAATCTTAATATAATATGTAATAAGTGATATCTAGAGAAGTTGTACGGTGTATGTCTGCTAAAAATTACACCTCACCCTCAACTTTCTACTATGACACACTTTGAGGGGTAAAAAATGTTGAGAATTCAATAGGGCAATGAATATGTTAATTTTCTTTAACTTGATAATTGTTTGTGTTACCTTTTACCTTATTGGCATTGTTTCTTATTATTGTGGTGTGAGATACATCAAACAACTACCAAAACAATAAGAACAGTGACACAATATATAGGCTGCAAGACATGGCCAAAACCCCTCCTCTTGAGGGAAAAACCCTAATATCTCCTCTTCTTATAGATCATTCAATTGACAAATACCATGACCTAGTGACTCAGACAAATACCTTTCCAGATCAAGATCAACTTGGCCTCCTACTACAAGAACTTCGGCCTCCAAGAACTTTGACCTCCTACTACAGATCTGAACTTTTGTCTCCCAGTAACTGCTGCTACTCCTCTTGAAGACTTTGATCTTCTTCGTATGGCCTCCTCTCCCCTTCACTTGCTCTTCCTTGAGACTTAGGGCTAGTGAGACAACCTAAGTGACTTTCTCTTGACTTCCTTTCTCTCTTTCCTCCAAGATCGAACCAAAGATAACCCTAGCGATGAAACCCTAGCTTCGACTTGCACATGAGAGAGAGAGAGAACTAGCCCAAGAATTTCGACTTCCTTTGACCTCTTCTTCGTCCTTCTTCTTCTACCTCTCCTTATCCTCTTCTTCGCATAGAATGAGATGTGAGTGAGTGTGTCTAAGGGAGGATGAGTTCCTCTCTATATATATAGGTCTTTTCAAGGGTAGACTTGGCTCTTCATGTAGGCCGACTTGATAGCTTCTAGGTCGACTTGACCTTGGAGGCCATTTCGACACTTTAAAGACAAAAACAAATTTTCCTTTACAATATATAATGTGCCCATAGGGTCTTCAATATATGACAATGACTCTTAAACCTAGGACAAACCCTAGAAGCACTCAATGGGTGCTTGACCTATAAAATAAAAGAACTTGAGCATGAAACCCATGCTCCAATAATAGTAATTTCATTTCATTTTATAATTTACAAGAATACATTTCATACTTATGAAGACTGAACCTAGTTACACAATTTTCAACACTCCCTCCTAACTAGGGAGGTATTCATAAGACGTACTGGTCATTCTCAATCTAAAGAGATCTCATAAAAAGAGCTGGATTGGTAACCCATCTGTCTAGCATCATATTTAACTAGCATTGTCACATAGCGAGGCTTTGACTAACAGCTCTATCTCTCCACAAGATCAGAGAGCATTGCTGGCAAGACCAATGATTCATAGACACCATCATCATTGTCTCTCAAGGTACATACTCCACCTGGGTGTTCACTGAGTATGACCTTCCTTTGGACTATTCTTATCTTGGATAGCTAGTTCTCGAAGAATTGTGAAAATTCCTATTCTCAAGGAATCCCTACTGCAGCAAAATTGAATTTACTTCTCCTACTTGATTTCAATATACATTAGCAATTTATTTTCTGAGAAATACTTAAGTAAATTACTTCTGCAACCTACACCAATATAATTTGATTACATGAAACAAGAAACTGAGCTAAGAACAAGATACATAGGACACCGTTATTTTTGGACAAAATAGTCCCCAGAAAAACCCAATATGAGAAAACTGGTGTAGCAGCTCTGAGGGGTTTATATTATTAAGTAGTAGTTCTGAATACAATGATGGATGCCCTCCCGACAATCTAGTTACAGAGAAAAATATAATAGCGGAACACTTAGTGAGATTACCTCACTCCACCCGGCAGATGTTGGCTGATCTGGCAACAGAACTAGCTAACCCTGGCTATTTCTATGTTGGCCCTGCGTAAGCCCTGCGTTGGCCCTGCGTAAGCCCTGCGTCAGCCTTACAGGCTCTACGTCATCTCTGCATTGTCTCTTCTACCTCCTGGAGCTTTTGCGTCAACCTTCCCCACGTGTTCCGGCAGCTCCTCGACAGTTCTAGATTTCTGCGTGAAGGCAACTTCTCTTCTACGTTGGCCCTTCTATCTCTACATCAAGCCTACGTGGGACAAGACTAGCCCAATGTCAGTCCCTCTAGGTGTTGCACTGCCTCCACTGGTGGCTCTCCGCCTCTCTGCCCAGTATTCATGAACTATCCCTGCCCCTTTTCTACAGAATGATCACTTAGTTCGACTTTCTCAGCTTTCAAGCCCCCCAGAAGTTTCGAACTCTATATCAATTTGTTCTCTCGGTGTGTCTTTGAATGAACCCCAAGCCTCCTTATACTTTTCTTGTTGAGACTTCAACGACCGAGATTAAGTCTATAATCAACGGCTAAGATTAAAAACTTGACTTGATCCTCTTTCTAGAACATTATCACCGATATTTTGATTAATACCCATTAATACTTTAATTTTCCTAAGTTTAAATGTAGGAGCCCCATTAAAAATATTAATTATTTTAATAAAATACAATCTGGGTGGAATTTCACCAAATGGTTTCTGAGTTCTTTAGAACTCATGTGCCTTAGCTTCTCCACCAATTTGAATGGCTAGAGTACATCCAATGCTACCAAAAACTAACACTCCCTCTTAGCGAGGAATGTGCTCTAGCAACAATGTCCAACTGCACATTGCTCTGTTTCTTAAGCATCTCCATTCTGCACTATTGTTGCCACCAACACTGTGCTGCTACTACTATTGTACCGCTTCCCATGACTCTGCCACTATCACCGCTGCATCTGTATTATAGCTCCCTCTGCATCTGCTGCTAACACTGCCACTGCTAGCTTTGCACTGCGTCATTTTCCAATCGTTGTTGTTCAGCAACAGAAAAGCATCCCAAATTTCTAAACTAACTGTGTTCAGCATAATATCATGTGAATGTTGGAATCTAATTGCTGTTAGTCTCTGACCCTCTAAATCTTTTGCACTATTGTTGATTTCTGCACTGTGCCATCTGTACTATTTCCAAAGTTGCTCTGCGTTGATCAGTCTCTAGTCTCAGTCTACTATATCTGTCTCTGCAACCAACCCACTGCATCATCTGGCACTAAGTCCATCTTGCCACTGTTGAATCTCGAGCCCTTGTAGCAAGGAATTGATCCAAGAGGTGGGTTCCTCAAGGATCCTACCCACATGTAGTCCTCCCGACTATAGTTCTATATCGCCTCATTTCCCTCCTAAAGATGCATGGGCACTCGTGGCAAACTCATCTTTGTCAATTTTTGCTAGAGCAGCCTTAGGATCACGTTTCTCATCCTTATCCTTTTGCTTCAAAAGATACTGGGATGCAAAGTGGCCCATCCCACCACATCTGAAACATTTCACCTTCGAAATGTCCTTCTGCTCCTTCTTTTGTTGTCCCTTTCATGATAGAGCTGTGTTCTCCTCCTCCTCCTCTGTCTTCATGCCACTCCCTCTGCTGCCATTGAGGTTGACCTTAACCAAATCCCTCCTTAATTCTTCCTGTTGAAGGGTTGCCCACATCTCCTCCCATGAAGGTAGTCTTTCCCTACCCAATATACTTTGGACGAAGACTTGCCATTTATTTTATTATTTATTATTTTTTTTATTTATACCTTTTTATTATTTTATTATTTTTTATTTTTGGATCCTCAAACTTAGCCTTTGGAAAAATCCCCTAAGACGTAGGACTTAGGACTTATGAGGGGATAAAACATTTTCTAACCCTCAAGACATTTTACATCATGACTTTTACAATTTTACGTCTCAAGGGGGGAAACCCATTTGCCATAGACCCTCATAAACCACCCAGTTCTGCAACACAAACATAATCTAGCAAATCAAACAACTTGTAATAACCTAACCAAATAGTATTCCCAAATTAATTTTACATAGACTCGAAGCACACTAGGATTCCCTTAAGATTCTAATGACAAAATTCATTCCGGCTTTGGGGTTAGGCTGAAGGAAAACTTTGCCGATCATAGATCGGTGAGACAAAAAACCTTCCGGAATGTAGATTATCACTAGAAAATTAGGTCTACCTAGGCAATTTACATACATGACTCAGATCTCCTAAGATTATTTACAATTTACACATGCGGACAGGGTTTACAACATAACATGATCAGGTCGACAATGACTGTCGAATGGCACGGACATGTCCATTAAGCGCTATCCCTTTTGCAAAAAAAATGGGGTGTACTGTTATGGGTAGTTGACACATAATGGTCAACAGGTGGAAGGAAAGGCAAATGCCTTGGTTGTAATAAGTCTGACCATTATATGAAGGAGTGTCCGAATGGTAGGGACACATCACTTGATGAAGACAACAATCATTCCAGGGACATCTTCAATGATCAGAGGAATGAGAGTTAATGCAGGTCATCAAGGAAACGGTCAACTCTTCAAAGAAAGCAAGGAACCCCAGGTATGAAGAATCAAATGTTGTCTTTGGTAAGATAAAGCAGCATTATCTTATATTGGCCCTCTCCCCCAGACTCTTTGGGAATCTAGCTTATTAATTGTAGTACTTCAAGGCACTTCATCAGATAGATGGGTGGTCTCTCTAATTTGGTAGAGATGGAAACAATCATGGGATTATACTTGGAGCCGATGCCACCTATCCCGAAAAGGGTGTAGTGAATGTTACCCCTCAATTGAATGAGGGTAACTCGATTCATTTACGAGAATCTCTTTATGTACCTGATCGCAAAAAGAACCTGGTGTCCATTTCGGCAATGGAATTCAAAGGTTTTAGGGTGGTATTCATTGATGGAAAGGTACGTGTTTGAAAATAGAATTTTCAAAGATGCTTTTACTCATGGGTTCAGAGTTGGCAATTTGTATCAAGTCAGAGGAAGTCCAATGGGGACCATGTCGTGTGACACATCTCATCTATAGCACCGGAGGTCTACTTATTATGGGGCCCTACCCGATGTGAGACAGATGGTGACAGGGATGCCTGAATTCAAGAAGAGCATAAAGCTACATGTCTGAGATGTACCTAAGGAAAATTTTACAAGGGAACCATTCCCCTCATGTAGCAGGACCATAGGTTTGGAACAACCCGAGGGATTTGAGATTCATGATTAGGAATCTCATGTATGCAGGTGGAAGAAAGCCCTCTATGGCTTGAAGCAAAACACCCCGAGCATAGTATGAGAGGATTGATAGCTGTCTGATGAAGCTGAGATTCACTAGGAGTGAAGCCGATCCAAATCATTGCTTGAAGGTTGTGGATAATAGACTTCTCATACCAGCACCTTCTGAGGACGACCTCTTTCTGATAAGTATAGACCCTCTCAGTTACAAAAGTAAGAGGGAGTTGGATTCTAGATTTAGAATGATGAACTGTAAGCCCATGACTACCTTGATGGAGCTTAATTTTAAGAAGTTATGTGGTATGGATTCCGGACCAGATTTGGGAAATGCATCTAAGTTTCATAAACTCATTCGTATTGATGTTCTTGGTGAACTTCCGTCCAAACATATGTTTTGCAGTTAGCATAATGAGCTCATATATGGTTGAGCCTCACTGGATTGGTGCCAAGAATCTTCTGAGATATCTTCAGGGCACAATCTCTCATGGATTGATATACACTACTAGAAATGTGAAATTGCAGGTTTACTTGAATGTTGACTGGGTAGGCAGTGCGGAGGATTGCAAGAGCACTTCTGAGTGCTGGTTCTCTTTGGGTTCTGCTTCGATATCCTAGACGAGCAGGAAGCAAAAGTTAGTTGCTATAAGCACCGATGAGACCGAATACATAGCTACGAGTATGACTTCGTGTGAATTTTCCTGGTTGCAGAAGCTCTTCAGTGAGTTGTTTGTACACATGATGGATACCGCCGTGATCCTCTATGTCAACCAGGGGGGGGATTTGATTATTGAGGAATCTCGTATTCTATGACTGCTCCAGCATATAGACATTAGATACTACCTTATTTGAGATATGGTACGTCGATGAGCGAGGAGGCTCCATCGCATTGAAACTGATGTACAGGTCACAGACATGCTGTCAAAGCCCCGAGGAAAGGTCAAATTTGTGACTTTCCCGAATGACTTGGAGACTTGGAGTCGTTGAGAGACCCTTTTATGAGGGTCTTGCATGATGCATGCATTAAGCTTTGGGAGCTCTGGGGTGATTGGGGTACTTATTGGAGCAACAAGCGACCATAGGGGGACTCACCCTCCCCTAATGGTGCGTTGTGTATAGGTTGAATGGCTCAGCCTTCTCCTGTGATACCCCATGGCGACTTAGGGACAGGATGAGTGGTTCTCCTGTCGAGGCATCCTACCCATGCAGTCTGGGACTCATGGGAAGTACCTCTCATCTGGCTAATGAGCAGGGAAATAGGGTTAGGGACCATAGTAGAACTATCGATGGAAGCATCGTTGTATCTACCATACTCCCTCTGCTAGGTTGACCTCCATTGATCTGGGATCAATGAAACTGATCTAGGATAAGTATGAGTGGTTTGAGACACTCTCTTGTGATATTGATCTGGGATCAATAAAACTGACTTCGGGTCAGTAAGAGTGATATGACTCGCTCTCTTGGAACTGATCTGGGATCAGTAAGAGTGGTATGACACACTCTCTTCATATGGAACTGACTTTGGGTTAGTAGAGAAGGGTATGAGACATTCTAGACCAATTCTTCTTCTTCATGGTTCAGCAGAGCAGTGCAGGGCACTAATGGAAGAGATAGTACAATCGGACAGATGGATAAGAAGATGGAGTTCTGCCTAGTTGAGAGGGAGTGTTAAAATTGGCAACTAGGGCCAAACTCCATGTGGGTCATCTTATTTATGGCAACTGGTAATTTTCTTGGATCCCTCTCATCGAGAGGTGTAGGATTGATCTAAAGATCATTCGATTCCAATAAGTATTCATAGAGCTATGAATTTATTCGTGTTATAAGACAACTCATCAAGGTCGGTCAGCGACCAAATAAACCCCACATGTACTCAACGTTTTAGTATAAAAGGAGATGACTTGAGAGTCATTTTACACACACTTCTATCTTAATTTCTCTCCACTTGTCTTGGGTTTTACTGGAAGAGAAATCTAGGAGTGGAAGCCCTAGACGTTGGAGGAAAAGAGGTTTCCCTAGCTGTGGCAAAGAAGGTAGGCCAGCGAAGTGATGGAAGGGTTCTATGCGTTGACCTAAAGGAGCTCAAGGAAGAAGCCTAATGCTATCCTAAGGCAGCCCTAACGCAGTCCTAGAAGGCAGCCCTAACACAGTGCTAGAAGGCAGCGCTAACACTATCCTAAACATACCTATGGTGCCCTAGCCGCAGGCATATGGTGCATTAGACGCAAGACTAATGTAGCTAAAAAGGAGGATTGTTTTAAGGCCTAAAACAAGGCACCGAGCTACTGGAAGGAGGTCGAGGGTAGGCCGAGTTGAAGAAGGGTTGTTTGGGGCAGCGAAAAGGTGGGTTGTAGGTGACAGCGTGGGACTGTGGTAGGCTGCAGTCCTAACCACCTCAAAATAGGGACAGCATGGAGAGTTTGAGGGTTCAAACATGCCTAGAATAGCAGCGTGCTAGGGGAGGTGTCTCATGAGAGTATACCGCAGTTTTCTTGAGAGTTGTTCGAGGACTATAGGGTTGCCTAGTGCCCTAACCAGATCAGTCATGAACAACAAGGTATGGCAAGGCTATTGAGACAATAGCAAGGTATAACAAGGCTATTGGGCAGCAGCAAGGTATGGCAATGGCATAATGCAATAATGGCACAATTGGGATAGCATGATTGTTAGGGACAACAACTACAGCAATATAACTAGGCAGCAACAAGCATGGAGCTGCATGGGACATCTGCATAATAAATGGGACAGCAAAGGAATGCTAAGGAAAACATGGGATAACAGCAAGCATGGATAGCATGGCTAGCATGGCAAGCATGGAAAGCATAGCAAGCATGGACAGCATGGCAAGCATGGTGCTGTAAGCACATGAGACATGTTGTATGACAACATGGTTTAACATACCACATTGGACAACTGCGGCAGCATGGTGCAACAATGACACATGGGACAACAGTGGCAACATCAGGTGCAGCAGTATGATGTGTGTAGCATAGTCATGAGGTCTAGCTTAGTGATGATGGGTGCAACATGGTGCAACACGGTGAGGTGCAGCATGATGACGAGGTGTAGCACAATGATAGGTGAAGAAGTCACCTTGGAGAATCAGTTGAAGCAGCATGTCTTCAACTAAGTTCAGCTATCTCATGTATCATCTTCTTAGAGATGATCTATGCTCTTATTTAGATAAGTCAAAGTGTTGACTTTTGTTGTAAATGTACTATCTCTTTCTCTCTGCTGAACTATTGAGGAACATATAAGAAGAATTGATCAAGGGTTTCTCCACATTGGGGTTTGTCCTTGGTTAGCGCCACATCTTGTGTCCTCTTGTCTTGGCTTGTCTTCTATGATTTATGTTTATGGTCTCTCTGTAGTTTACTTTAATGCTGATGTGATTGCTAATCTGAAAAACTGTGAAAATTGAAATAAATTGTTCTAAGCATAGAACATACCTAAATTTAACAATTGATGAGACACATGCAACACTTGTAAGATAATTTTATTTCGCCATTTGAGGTTATAATTGCAACTTATGTTGAACACTATTTCATTTTCAGGCATTGCAAATCAATCTCTCTTTTGGGGAAAAAACTTACATGCATTTCATCTAAGCATTTTAATATAGGAAGGCCCCAGACATCATTAAAATTTTACCTCCAACATAAGTTTGTTGAACTAGACATCTTAGGGACCCTCTGCTCCTCTATTGACTCCTCACTGTGAGATCCATATCTTTGGGCGAGGGTGAAGTCTAAGAATTGAAAAGTTAAATTATAATCTTGTTGTAGAGATAATTAATAAAATTAACCAAGAGCACTTTCCATTACATTTACTTTACTTGTCTCTTGATGGTTTGAGTTTTCATATGCAAAGTCTATTCCAAAAGCAAGTATTGTAATCCTTTCAAACAAGTGTTTTCTTTTCATGCTTCAAATCTAATTGCATATTGATGTCTTGGTTTAACACTTCCTTTCTTTTACATTTCCAAGTTAATTACTAATTTTTGGGTTTTGGCAAGATATGTTTCACATGTTTTGATTTATAAAGTTGATTATCTCAAAAGCATCTTGTATCTTACATATCTTGTGCTAACAATTTTGTTTACATTTCAAGGTTACTTTGTTTTCTCTTTTGAGAGCATTGCATATTACTTTGAACAAATATATTTTTAAATTGTTGAGCAAATTCCTTATAAGGCATTGGTTTTATGGTTTTTGTCATTAGCATTGTTATTTCAAGTTGCTCACCTCCTATTTGCTCATAAATCTTTGAAAGTAATATGTTTTCACTATAACACTTTCCTAGAAACTCACATTTTTTAACTTAACTTTTCATTAGGGACCACCCCCCTTACCTAACCAAGGAGATAGCTCAAATGGAAAGAGTCGGGATTAGTGTGAAAACCCCTTCTCTGAGTTCCTTGCCACCAACCACACCTTGTGGGGTTGAAGGCTTTTCTCACTGACTTGTAGGTAGGTGTAGGCGGCAGGTGATAACAAGTTGAACAGGGTCACTAGGACCTTCTTCTTCATGGTGTGATTCTTCTTCCCCCTTGTCAACTTCCTCCCCATATACCAGAAGTTCTTCATCATCGGAGTCTATGGAAAGTTCCTTTGATTTCTTGAATGCTATGCTTTCATCAAATATGACATCACGACTGACTTCTATGTGCCATCTTTCATGTAGATCCTATAAGCTTTTGATCAGTTGTTGTACCCAACAAATGTTCCCTTCATCCCTGAAGGATCCAACTTCTTTCTTCCGTCCTTTGGTATATGGATATATACAGGACACCAAAAGATCCGGAGATGATCTACAGATGGCTTCTTTCCAGTGAACACTTATTCTGGAGTTTTGTTATTTAGAGATCTGTGAGGACTTTGATTTTGAATGTAGACAGTTGTCTTCGTGGCTTCTCCCCACAGAAAATTAGGTAGATCTTGATCGTGTAACATTGCTTTTACACTTTTTTCAATAGATCTATTCTTCCATTCTACAACTCCATTTTGCTCGAGATTATATGGGACTATCAACTCCCTCTTAATCCCAAACTCCTTACAGAATGCTATAATCTATTTGGATGTATATTCTCTTCCATTATCATATCTTAGTATCTTGATTCTTCTTTCTATAAGGTTCTCCGCTTCAGCTTTGAATTCTTTAAATTTTGTAAATACTTCGTCCTTAGTTTTCATTAGTAAACCCGGGTTTTTCTTGAATGATCATCTATAAATGTGACATGATATAGATGACCTCCAAGTGATTTAGGAATCATAGGGCCACATACATCAGAGTGAATGAGATCCAAGATTTCTTTTGACCGTGAATCATTGCATCCAAACAATCTCTTAGTATTCATACCCATTGCACAACCCTTACAAACTCCTTCATGATCTTCCTTCAGATCAGGAATTCCATCTATTATGGAACTTAGAGTTGGAAGGATTTTGAAATGTAGATGACCAAATCTTCTATGCCAAAGTTCACATGGGCTAATTTCAATGTGAACTAGGGATTGGGCCATAGGAGATATTAGTCTGTAGAGTCCTCTTTCTCGAATTCCAATGACTTTAGCTTGATCTATACTTGAACCTTTACGCCATACAACGACCTTTCCATCAATGAAGGCTACTATATCACCCTTATCTTCTAGACTTAAAATGGAAAGTAAGTTCTTGTGCAAACCTGGAACAAATAGAATGTTGTTGAGGTGAATGTTGCTTCCATCTTCTAGCTTTATGGAGATTGATCCAATACCTTTCATGGGATAGCTCTTGTTATCTCCAAGTCCCACTGAATACGTCGATTTTCCTTTTGATAAGGTCTTCAATCGTTTGGAATGGCCAGTGATGTGCCTTGATGCACCACTATGAATTACCCAAATGTCTTCATCTTGGAATGTGCCAGAGAGAGTCAAGAAGAGACCATCATCCTTTTCTTTGATTGATATCTTCTTTCAAGAAGATAAGAAACTCCATGCCTCCTTGATACCTTTCTTAAGATGGCTTGTGATCTTCTTGATGAATTTCTTCACTGTAGAGGAGATATTCATGATGCCCTTAGATAACCTTAGCTCCGATACCATGTTGAGAAGTCAATAGGGTAGTGAATATGT
>APFE031353721.1:0-18115 GCA_000404065.3 Pinus taeda
AAAGACTTCTAACTTGAATTTCTCCAACTAATTAATTTAAAATAAATTAATTAATTATTTCCAAGTAGCTATTAAGATTAAATTCGATTTTAATTCACAATTTAATTCAAGGACAAATTGAATTGGAATATTCTTCTTGCCATATTTCAACACTTTGTACTTATTCTCTGCAAGTGCTTCTTTGTTTCTCCTCCTTGACATCTTCTTTGAGCATTACCTTGCCTTGTTGAGGAAGTACACATTCCAAAGAAGTTCACTCATGAAAAGGAAAAATTAGTATTGAAATCATTTATTATATCTCTACCTTGATCATGAAAAATTAGTATTGAAATCATTTATTATATCTCTACCTTGATCATGGAAGAAGCTTCTTGTGATAGGTATGTGAAAGGGCTGAGAAGGAAGGGCTTGAAGAGGAGAGCGCAGTTGAGCTCAACAATGGCTAAGGAGAGCACCATTGCTCACTAGATGTAACAACCCTGGTTAAAAATTCATGTAAAATATATAAGACCGCGATCATTAGACACATATTCCAAGATGAATGGTGCGCAAGACATCCTAGTGAGGGTGTTTATTGGTTTATTATGGCTAAGAAAATTCGCAAAGACAATGGAAAAGTTTTTGGAAAGGAAAAATGAATTTTTTGGCACATTTATTTATGAAAATAATGGAAATTAGGATAAAAGGAAGGTGAAAGATCACAAGTTACATGTGAGGAGGAAAATGAAGGAAAATAATGGAAATTGAAGAAAATAGAGGCCTCATTAATAAAAAGGCTTCTGAGGATCAGTGGGTAGGCTTGGTCAATGTTAGTTTTTTGTCAGTTCAGTTTTGGAGCTCTCATTCTATTCTGTCTCTCTCATACTATTTATCACTTTGGTTTTTCTTGGAGCACTCTTAGAGAGTGTGGCATACTTGGATGATTGGAGCAAGAAGGCAAAGGAAGAGAAGGAAAGCGCAAAAGGAAATTGGGATCGACATCTATAGTGAATTTTTCTTGCAGGTACCGAGTTGCATGTATGTTTTCCTCATTAGTTTTGGCATGCATGGCATATGCATGTGGTTTATTGGTTATGATCTGTCATTGACATGGAGGATTCCTTGGATTGACAGTGGATTTTGCTAGCCTTGCCATTTACGGGATAACCATGCTGTTGTGGGTTCATTTCTTTGTTTTCTGGTTGGATCTAGTGTTTTCTTTAGCTTGGGTTGGGTTATTAGTTCCTGGAGCCTTGTTTGGACAAATTCTTTGGAATCTCTATAATAGCTTGGGTTGAGTTACTATTCCTAGAGCTTTAGTTGGAAAAATGCTTTGGAAGCCATGTAAAACCTTAGGTTGAGTTACTAGTCCTAGAAGCTTTGGTTGGAAAAATGCTCTAGAGCCCTCGGTGGGTTGAGTTACTAGTCCTAGAGCCTTGGTTGGACAAGAGCCCAACAGTAGTTGTGGGTTGAGTTACTAGTCCTGGAGCCTTTGTTGGACAAACTCTCTAGAGCTCGGAAACAACCGTGGGTTGAGTTACTAGTCTTGAAAGTTGGGTTGGAACAAATGATCTAGATCCCTAGAAGGCTTGGGTAGAGACCAATCTGGTGATGGTTTGTGATGTCCAATTGTGAGGTGGAATAACTATTTGATGGGTTGAGGTGGTTTGGCCTCTAAAATCCCTAGTTCAATTTTGATGGATTGTTCCATGAGATCCTACATTCATGCTTGGATTATGGCATGGGGGTGATTGGTTGAAGAGATATTTAGCTCAACCATGTCTACGTTTGGGTGGTTCATGGAAGTCCCAAACCTGGTTGGCCTTTGAATCATTAATATGAGGTTATTTCTCCTTGTTAATTCATGCATATTATACTAGTTTATATGTGTATTATATGTATGTTGTTTCCTTGGTATTTTTGTTGTTATTATGTTGGTTATGAACATGTATTATGACAATGACTATGTATGGTTGTCATCATGTTTTTACTTGTAAATGAATGAACAATGTATCTATGCCCTAATAGATGAAATTTTAGCTAATGTGTTGAGGCATCAATGCTTCTTAGCGATTCTCAGATAATTATCATACCCCTATGCTTAGTTTTGTTGTTAAAACATGTAGCTTTCATGTTTGTAACATGTTTGACGAAATTCCTGTCATGGCTAGTAGGGGTCCATTCTAGTCCTTGTCAATGTTTTTGCAAATGTATCATTGTTCTATTGTGTAAATTCATCTCTGAAGGTGTCATTGAGTTCTGGGCATTGGCCCAGGCTCTAGGCCTGAAAAAGTGGCACAAATCCTGGAGTCACAGGCACAACAATGGGGAAAAAATTTCCCAGACGCTCGCTTTCTCTTGCTGTGGGAGTGTTTGGATCCTCTTAGATGCACCCTTACCCATATCAAGGGAGCATCCAAGGGTTTGATTCACTAAAAATTCAATTGGTCTCAAGGGTTGGTTACATGAGTGGTTGGGATGGATCTTGGGAGTTCTATTGCTAATGTGGAAGGTCTGTGTGATGTGTTTCGTCGGTTTCACTTTCTTAACTGGCACATAGGGAGTCAAATCATATCATAGTAACTTATCGTCACATGTTTACCTCAGTTGGATGGTTACTTGGGTAGATGTGGGAGGAGCATGTTACAAAGTGGTATTAGATCATTCTTCACCCCTTAGACTGGATGGGAAGTGTGTTGGTCATGCATTCATATCGGTTGTATATGTGTTCATTATGCTTGTAGTCCATGTGCTTGTTGTATTTGCATGATGTTGATCATGGTTGCAGTAATGTCGCCATATGAAGGTAGATGGTGTTGTTGTGGGATGTGTTGTCATGAGTGTATAGTTGTACATGCATTTGTTATGCATGTCGGTGTCTATCTGTTGTTATGCATGCATTTTCATGGTGAAGGTTTTTGTGCAAAAGGTCATTTTATGCAATTAGGTCATCATGATGAAATTGGTATGTTATCATGCTAATGTGTTGACTAAGATAGAGCAGGAGATGCAAATTAAAGTGAAGTTGAAACAATGGACTTCAAGGTAAGAGAAGATCATCATACATGTTTGTATGGTGGGCATGCAGGTATGTTGGTTAATGTTTGTTATAAGCATTAGGGTGACTAATATGTTGGTCATTCTATTATTATTATGGTTACATATATGATAAATGCTAGTTGATTAGTGTAGTCATATGCACATGTGTCGGATAGTCATGAATAATAGTAACCAGTGGTTGTATGCATTTCTATTGTTGTTTTATGTTAGATAACTTGATGATTATGTTATATGTTGTTGATGAGTATGTTATAGGTTAACTTGTTGTTGTTATATGATAATTAGCTTGATGATTAGGTCATATGTTGTTGACGGGAACGATATATAACTTCTTGTTGTTATATGGTAGTAACTTGATGATTAGGGTTATAACATTAATATTGATGTTATATGTATTGTACTAATTTGGATTGGTCAATGCAAATGGTTAGGGTTATGAAATTCATGTATGAATTAATATGTTGTGATACTATGTCATACTAATATAGACTGACGGTACATATGTGATTGTTATGCATGAATGAATTTTTTTATGAGTTTATGATGTGAACATGTTAGCTAGTGACTGTTATGGATATCATTACCTTAGTTATGTTTGAGATGATATGTTGTGAAGTTATATCATGCTAATATATCTTGATTGTGCAGACAAGATAGCCTCCCCTGAGATACATTAAGGTATGAGTTTTCTTATGTCATATATTTGGTGCTTGACTGTTTGATTATGTCATCTATTGGGTGTTTGAGTGTTTGGTGTCTATTATGTCATCTAGTTGATTTATATAACATGGTACATTTATAGTTTGTTTGAATGTTTGATTAATTACATGATATGAGTATGTGTCGATAGGATTGCATGATGAAATGATCTTGTTTTAAGATGGTCGTACTAACACATATGTGTTGAGATAGCTTATATGTACTTGAGTGTAATAGGTGATAGTTGTAGCATTTGTGTACAGACTATGAGTTGACTATGGGTTATGGCATGATTGTTAGTCTTGGTAAAGGTTGATTTCAAATTGATAGATATTATTGTCTTGATATTTGGAATAATTGGTTGACATGTGTAAACAGTTGCAAGAAACATGCTTGGTATTAGCATGGCAAGGTAATAATTGAATTGTTTATATAACTATCCATTTGGTGATATGGCAACACATAGTAAGGCTCAGTTGTAGAAACGTAAAGGTGAAAGAAAGGAATTGGGAAAGAATTCCTTTGGCTATATTTGGAAATCACAATTCCAAATGAATGAGTGCTTTGCATACAAGAAGTCTTCTTAACCTAATTTGTCTGAAATTATGTGGATATGTGCTATATTCATGGACATGTATTTGACAAGTATAACAATCGGTGTCTAGTTATAACTAGATCTGTCAAGGGAATTAGAGTCCCTTGAGACATGGAACAAATGTGTTTGGTTACAAGGCAACAGGCTTGGCATAACAAGGTAAGCTAACTGGTATATTGTTATATTTATTTATACACTGACAATTATGTGTTTATGGTAGTGTGATGTAGGGAGTTGCATGGCAAGAGAGGTTTCCATGAAATATTGAATAAGGCTAGGGTTGAGCTTTCTTGGGAACCATGGGATTGAGTCATGGTGTTTGTTTCTAGCCTTATGCTTTTGGTCTTTTTTTATTTGTTGTACTTGATTACGACTTTGTTTACGTATGGTGTATGGTTGTACCACTTTGTTTGTGGTGTCGTATTGTTATTGGTTTTCATGGTTTTCTCTTTCTTGCTTGTTGGTATTTCCTTTTATGTTTTGAGAGTCTTGGGAATTGGTTGGGAAAGAGGAAATTTAATGAAGCTCAAGAAGAGTTGAATGAAACCCAACAGGCGATGTAAGGCCTAGATGAATCTCAGTGCATGTATAAGGGCAGTTGAAGAAAAGAATATGACAACTAGTTGGATTGGTTGGGTCCATTGAGGTAAATGGAAGGTGATAGTACAATCATGAGAAAAGTAAAAAAAAATGGTAAAGTAAATGGATTTGAGGTTTCAGATGCCTTGTCTATGTTGGGGACTATTTTTCTCAATATTGTGCATGTTGTGCATGAATAAATGAATTTATCTTAACCTTGGGCTTATGATATCTAGTAATTATGTCATGATCATTATTTCTTTATGCTAATGTTTATATGCATATATGTATGTATGTACATTGTTATCTTTACGATCATATGGGATCATGATTGTTTTATGTTGATGTTTATATGTATACATGTATGTATGTATGTTGTTGTCTGACAGGGTCACCATGGATCATTCTTGTAGAGGAATGATTGCTTATGCAAGTGAATGGCATGAAGAGGTTCCTGGTTTATGAGGAATCAAGTGGGAAGAGTAGTCATGAAAAATATATGAGGTCAATATCATGCATATATGAATTGATATTGTATGCTTGTATTATATTATGTCTATGTTATGGACATGATATACCAAGGGATACATCAGTGAAATGAAAGAAGTGTGGTCTGCAACATGCTAGGAGAAGTATGGATAAGACACTAGAAACAAGGTTTCTTGGTAGAGACAGTGTGGTTTTAGATGTATGGTACTAATGTTGTGTAGATGTTGTACATGCTGCATCTGTAATGTGCGCATGCGATGTTGTGTATATATGGTGTGTGTACATGTTGTTTATGCAATGTTATGTACATGGTGGTACACAAGGTGTTGTGTGTATATTACATATGCAGTGTTAAGTATAAAGGGTGTTATATACAGGTTGGATATGTGGTGTTGTGTACATATAGTATTGTATGCATCTTGGATATGCAGTGATGTGTGCATGTGGTGCTATGCGCATGTTGGATATGCGGTGTTGTGTACATATGATGTTATATACATGTTGTATATGCAGTGTTATGTACATATGGTGTTGTGTGCATGTAGTACATACGACACTATGTACATATGGTGTTGTGTGCATGACTATACATGTGGTGATGTGTGCACGTGGTGTTGTGTACATGTTGTACATGTGGTTCTATGTGCAAGTGGTGCTGTGTGCATGTGGCATTGTGTACATGTGGTGTCGTGTACATGTTGTGCATGTGGTGCTGTGTACATGTGGTATTGTGTACACATTGTATAGGTGGTGCATTTTACATATGGTGCTATGTACATGTTGTGCAGGTGGTGTTGTGTACATGTGATGTTGTGCACATGTTTCACTGGTGGTGCGGTGTACATATGGTATTATGTACATGTTGTACATATGGTACTAGTTTACATGTGCTATTGTGTGCATGTCATACATGTCATGTTGTGTACATACAATACTAGGTATGTGCATTATGTAGTCGTAATATCATGATATATGTATTCGTTTTGTTGTACTCTGTGTACACATATGTATTGTGTTGTACATCGAGTGTAAGTGTATGTATTGTGTTGCGGTGTATACTGGATGTACGAGTATGTATTGTGTTGTGGTGTATATTGGATGTACGAGTATGTATTGTGTTGTGGTGTATATTGGATGTATGAGTATGTTTTGTGTTGTGTTGTACACTGGGTGTAGGTGTATGTGTTGTATGTCAAGTGTAGGTGCATGTATTGCATGGTGTTCTATGTCATGTGTGGTTATATGTGTGTGATTTACACTATGTGTATGTGTACATGGTTGAAGAAAAGGAACTTAGTTTTTGTCGGGGGTGGAAACCGATCCAGTGTGCGTACGGAATAAAGACAAAGGTAGAAGCTAAGGATTGATTAAAGAATAAGTATCAACATTTTATTTATGTTTTATTATGCATGTGATCTATGATTTTTGTCTATGATGATTAAAAGTGATCTATGATTCTAGTTTATGATGGTTACATGTGATTTATGATTTTGATCTATGATGGTTGTGTTTTGAGCCAACCTGATGTGATATGTTTATACATGATGATTTGGTCAAAGATGCTAGTTTGACTTGTTGTGATAAGGAGCGAATAAAATTTCAAGTATACCTTATTGACGAGACACCAATGAGATATGATGTGAAGTTATTTCAATTTATTTTGAATCTAATGGAAATTATCTGTTTGGTATAGGAAAGCATGAAATGCTCAGTTGGGTGGTCAAGGACGAGACAAGAATTGGCAGCAGTACTGAAAGAAATTAGAACAAGCAGAAGCATGTTGATAAAGCATTTAGGAGCAGGGCCATTATGGGACACTGATACCCAATAGTGTCCATTGATTTCCATGAGCATTCTATGACTGATATGGTGGTTTGAGGTAGGGATATGCCTTGATTTTTGGAACTTTTGATGCAAGGAAACCTTTCCAAGGGATGGACTGCCCGGGATGGGGGTGCCAACGGAACTTGGAAGGTGTGTGAATGCACAGAAGGGGGTGACCAGATTTCCTAAGGGATTGTGTAGTAGAGAAGTGAAGGCTAGAAATATATCAATTTGTCTCATTATCATTTCCAGGTGGAATCAAATGGACATTGGGAGTGTGCCCTAGAATAATGAGCCGGTAACTGTTCACTGAGAGGACAAGTGGCACAGGATTGTAGTTTTAGGCATTGGATGCAACTTTGACTTTAAAAGTGGATTATGGACTTCCTGGGAAGAAGGTGAATCTTGGTACTGCTTTTGAGGATGGAGGTGTGAGCCTTTGGATTCTCTTGTTGATTAATACAAACATTGTATCCTTTTATTTGTTGGATGAACAAATGTGTATATGTGTGTATTATTGTATTGTATCAAGCTAGTTTATAAAGCTCCATAGACAATATTGTTATTTGCTGGCTGAAGCAAATGTGTATAAGTATATGTGGTTGCTATTGTAAATACCGTAATGAACTGTGTTATAAAGCTCCAGTAAATGGTATAATTGTCATTTTTCAACAGTGGTCATTGTAAATATTGCAATGAGCTATGTTATAAAGCTCCATGGGCAATATGTTTTGGTTTCAATGGTCTTGTTGGTTGTAGGTGTCGTTGAACACTGAGGAAGGTGTTCCCCCAACGTGGAGGGTTCTTTAACAACCCTGGTTAAAAATTCATGTAAAATATATAAGACCACAGTCATGGGACATGTATTCCAAGTTGAATAGTGGGCAAGCCATCCTAGTGTGGGTGTTCATTGGTTTATTATGGCTAAGGAAATTGGAAAAGGCAATCCCAAAGGCTTTGGAAACGCAAAATGGAAATTTTGGCACATTTATCTATGAAAATAATGGAAATTAGGAGAAAGGAAGGTGAAAGGTCACAGGTTGCATGTGAGGAAAATTAAGGAAAATAATGGAAATTCAAGAAAATAGAAGCCTCTGTTGTACCTCAGGAGATAATTGCTGGCTGTGGGGGAACCAATGCCCGAGACATTTTCAGATTAGTTAAAAACAATTAAATTCAATGGCTGGAAGTACAGGCCATGAGGGCTTGCAAGCAAAGCTACTAATTCTAAAACCCTAGCCTTCCAAAGAAGAAAGGCCAGACAGGCTATGAGAGTTGATGGGTGGAGGTGTAAAGAAGAAAATGGAGGAGACATAATTTTGGAATAGGCAATTAAGAATTTGTGCTTTAACTCTGTAGAAAGAATGATGTAATATTGAGAAAATATGAATGAGGTTCCTAGATATGGAGCGCCCATTAAGGGCTTCAAGATCAATTTTAATGAGTACAATTATGTAAATTCATAAAAAACTAAAACAAAGCACCAACTACATCTTACACTATCCAAGAGAGGAAAATACATAAAAGTGAATGTTGAAACTCAAAAGAAGACAATCACTGCAACTTCCCAATGTTGGAATCAAACTACAATTTCATCTTCAGATTTTAGAGAGAATGTTTTATTTACATTGCTAGTCATGGATGGCTATGGCCTTCCAAATGCCTTCTCTAGGGATGATTTTAGGGGCGAATGTTCGCCCTTTGGCGAAATTAAGGGGTTTTAAATTTTTAGTGGGCGAATATTTTGTATCATAGTACATTTTTACAAATCAACGCAAATAGCCCACATTATTTTAATGGAGAGAATAAAAAAGCCAAATTTCCTTGAAATTAAGTTTTTATTCAAGCAATGTGTAATTGGAATATCATTTTCATTGTTAAGTATCCTTCCAAGAACCTGAAATTGTATAAGGGTCCAAAATCATCCGGATAAAAAACTGGTAGCACATATCCCCTCCAAATGTTGTTGAAATGTCTTTAACCAAGAGGTTTAGAAGGGCATGGCCTTAAGTTGCATTTGGTGAACGAGATGTAGACTCTTGCTGAGACTACAAAATTCTTGGAGGAATAAAACCAAGTCCTTCTTTTCTTGATTTGGAATGTCACGTGAATTCAACCTTACAAACATCTCATTCTCGAAAGCATTGCCTTCTTTGAGTGCAAACACGACTGCTACATTATTTGAATGCATAATTGTGTTAATAGTTGTGAAAGTGACCTCATCCAAAACTCATGGGAAAATGACATCCTTTATGTAGCCAACCCTATAGGTTTGATCGATTTTCGATAATATTGATGAGTTCCCAATAGGCATTGCCTACTGAAAAGTAACTTTCTCTCATAGAAATGCATGCTTTTCTTTCCAAGAAGGTAGATGTGGGTCATATTCAAGTGTACCGACAATGTCCATAATAGACTCGTTGCTAAAAATCATTTCAAAAATGTGTGAATTGTTCAATGAAATAATTCCTTTCATTATTTTGAATATTAAGTTAATCCCCTCAACATTCTCCACATCTTCACTCATTTTGAACAAATGTGGTAGCTTAGATAAAAATGTTTGATCTTGAGCTATAAGTTATGCAACACGAATATGATTTAGAATATGTCCCAACCCTTTTTCTTTATGCAAATAATCCATGATACATGCAACATCCATCACTAAAATCAATATTTTGCATCTCGATATTAATGAAATTCACATTATAGAAATTGAATTCCAATAGAATGAGTCAACCCCAGTTTGCAAGGCGTACTTGCTAAAAAAATGGCCTTGGAAGAACTAGCGAGATATATGAAACCACTCCCAATTTTCAGAAATTGTCCACGTTGAAGTCAATACAGGCCCTTCTGCGAAAAACCTAGATCAATGATTTTTGAAACATTTCTTTGTTTTCCTGGAATAAGTAGTTGAAATTCACCTCCTGGAGCCACCTACGAAAATCAATTTGCACAATGATTGATTTATTTAGTTCACTAGATTTTGTATGCTTTTACCATTACTAAATGCAAAATCCCTATCAATGTTTTTAGGAAATTTTGTCTGCTCGAAAAGTCTCAACCTATACAAAACCTGGGCAACAATAACATTATTAGTTTTCCTACCAAGCCTATGAATTGTGCGCAGGAACTTCATTTGAATCATTTGGAGTTTCAACAATGTATTTTCATTTTTGTCCACTGGATTCCTCTTGGACAGACTACCTTCCATTAATGTAGATAATAGAGGTGCATCATGCTTGTTTTCCTGGGAGTGTTGCAAAGAACCAAAATAAGGCTCCAAAGGCATCATAGAAGATTCAAGGCTTGCAGGACAAGATGGGATAGATATCCTTGGACTATCAAAGGATCTATTTTAGGAGGTGTTAAGAGTATCCAGGTCATTAAGAAGTTGATCTTTACTTGAAAATTCCTCTTCATAATAGTTTCTAACACTGGATGTTGATCTCTTTCTATGCCTACATTTTAGCAAATACCACATGCATATGTGCCACTACAATGCATTTGTAAGCTAAAGAAGCAATCTCCAAACCACTGTTTGTTGATATGCATTTGCACAAGACCTTTGCCTTATCTTCCCTCTATTTCAAATTTGTGGCTTCCCTTAAAACTAAATTTGTTGTAGCTTGAGGATTTTACTTCTTAACTAGATTTGTGATTTATCTCTCACTGTCCCTGATAACATATTCACTAACCATTGGAATCTTCATTTGGCAGTACAAATCTCCATCACTATTTCTACCTGATTTTCTAGGAATTCTTGAATATCATCTGTTACAGGTGTCCAATATTGATCTTTCTAGTTGATCGTTTCTACTGGGAAAGCCTACCAATCCAAAGTCATGACACTGGAATGATTTGATGAATGGGGTTAAGCTTCAACTTTGACTTTATTTAAATTTGTTCTGCCTCCCCATTTCTTTCTGTCAAGGATAAATATGGGGACCTTTCTCATACAAATGATTGTTGTAAACTAGAACCTTCATCATCTAGAATATCATTGCCTTTCACACAATAAACACTTTTGTTCCTCTAGAGAATAATAAAATATATCAAAATCATGGTCAATGCTCTGTGGTTTGACTTTTATCATAAAAACAAGAATGTTTTCCCTTTGAAGAGCTATCATAAAATATTATCAGGTGCCATCAAATTTTGCAAAATTTAATCTTGTGCTAGAACTTTCTTGAATAATTTTGATATTTTGGTTGTGCTAGAATGAGCTACAGCAACCTCATTGATAAAAGGGCTTCTGAGGATCAATGGACAGGCTTGGTTAGTGTTAGATTTTTTTTTTCAGTTCAATTTTTGAGCTCTCATTCTATTCTCTCTCTCTCTCACTCTTGGACACTTAGAGTTTTCTTCGAGCACTCTTGTAGAGTGTGACATACTTGAATTCTTAAATCAAGAAGACAAATGAAGAGAAGGAAAACATGGGACGACATCAAGATCAATAACTACAACAAGTTTTTCTTGCAAGTGCCGAGTTGCATGTATGTTTTCCTCACTAGTTTTGGAATGCATGGCATATGCATGTGGTTTATTGGCCATGACCTATAATTGGCATGGAGGATTGCCTGGATTGGCAATGGATTTGCCTAGCCTTGCCATTTCTGGGATAGCCATGGTGTTGTGGGTTCATTTCTTTGCTTTATGGTTAGTTCTGATGTTTCCTTTATATAGGGTTGAGTTATTAGTTCTTGGAGCCTTGGTTGAAAAAACGCTCTGGAAGCCCTGTAACGGCTTGGGTTGAGTCACTAGTCCTCGAGCCTTGGTTGGACAAATGATATGGAAGCCCTGTAACAAATTGGGTTGAGTTACTATTCCTAGAAGCCTTTGTTGGAAAAATGCTCCAGAGCCCTTGGTGGGTTGAGTTACTAATCTTGGAGCCCTTGGTTGGAAAAATGCTCTGGAGCTCAGCAGCAGTTGTGGGTTGCGTTAATAGTCTTGAAGCCTTGGTTGGACAAACGCTCTGGAGCCTGGTAGCAACCGTGGGTTGAGTTACTAGTCTTGGAAGATGGGTGGGAACAAATGCTCTGTAACCTTGGAATGATTGGATAGAGACTAATCAAGTGATGGTTTGTGATTTCCAACTGTGAGGTGGAATCACTATTTAATGGGTTGAGGTGGTTTGGCCTCTAGAAGACCTGGTTCAGTTTTGATGGATTTTTCCATGAGATCCCACATTCATGCTTGGAATATGGTACAAGGGTGACTGGATGAAGAGAGATTTGGCTTAGCCATGTCTACGGTTAGGTGGTTCATGGAAGTCCCAAACCTAGTTGGTCTTTGCATAATTAATATGAGGTTACTTATCCTTGTTAATTCATGTGTATTATATTGGTTTATATGTGGTTTATATGGTTATTGTTTCCTTGGTATTTATATTATTTTTATGATGGTTATGAACATGTATTATGACAATGGCTATGTATGGATCTCATCACAATTTTACTTGTAAATGAATAAACAATGTATCTATGGCCTAATATGTGAAAGTGTAGCTAATGTGTTGAAGCATCAATGCTTCTTAGAAATTCTCAGATAAGTATGAGACCCCTATGCTCATTTATGATGTTAAGACCTACAACTTTCATGTTTGTGACATGTTTGACAAAATTTCTGTCATGGCTAGTAGGGGTCCAGTTTAGTCCTTGTCAATGTTTTTGAAAATATATCATTGTTCTACTGTGTAAATTCATCTTTGAAGGTGTCATTGAGTTCTGGGCAGTGACTTGGGTTATGGGCCTTAAAATGTGGCATAAATCCCAGAGTCACAAGAACAACACTGGGGAAAAAAGTCCCCGGATTCTTTATGGCCCTTGTTGTGGGAGCTTTTAGAGCCTCTTAGATGCACCCTTGGCCATATCAAGGGAGAATCTAGGGTTTTTATGCACTAAAACTTGAGTTGGTATCAGGGGCTAGTTACCTGAGTGGTTGGGATGAATCTTGGGAGTTCTATTGCTGACGTGGAAGGTCTGTGTGATGTGTTCTGACAATTCCACTTAACCGATACATAGGGAGTCAAATCATATCATAGTAATTTATCATCACATGTTTACCTCGATTGGCCAGTTACTTGGGTAGATGTGGGAGGAAGGTGTTACAGTAGAACTGTTTCATGCACTAAGAGGAGTGATACTTCAGGGCCTAACGTAGTGGGAAAGTGTAAGACATAGTGTGAGGATATTTCTAATTGAAACTATGCCATGCACTAGGTTCAAGGGAGTAGCAGATAGTGATAACATAATTGAGCTTCACAATGACTGAGAGAGGCCTTGAATATAGACTAGAAATGTGACAAGATCTCAAGAGGCAAGGCAAGACTCATTCTTGGTGTAGTGAGAGAGTCTAGTGGATAAGGGATGAGGAGTTGCTAACTAAAACTGTGCCACGCACTATAATTGAGAAGCAAGCTTAAGGGAGGGCACAATTTTCTTTGGCAGTGACTGACTGTCCACTAGAAATGTGCCTTGTGCCAAGGGAGGCAGGAAAAGAGAACCTTAGGCTTAGTGAGTAGTTACAATAAACATCGAAGGAAAGAATAGGCACTGTAACTGTGCCATGCACTGTAATTGAGAGGGAAGCTTCTAGGATAACACAATTTTCTTCTATAGTGCTTGATAGTCCACTGCAAATGCACCATACACTCAGGAAGGCTTACTAGAAGAGGAAATTATGCAGTTGGCTAAGGCAGGTAGGAGACGTCAAGTCACTTTTCCCAGGAAGAGGCCTAATGCAATGTGAAAGGGAAGAGATCTTGTACGCCACAATTTTATTTTACATAGGGCCACTAGAAATAATCCATGTACTATATAGGGTAGAATGCTAAAAACTCAGTGCAGTGAGTCAGTACAAGCAAGAAGGGTTAGGCAACTATGCTTTGAAGGTTTTCAATGTGGAATCATAGGAGATCACATTAAAGAGGACTCAATGCACAAGTATATAATGGAAATAACTCATTAATGAGGCTCATGGATAGGTTGTGCTCATCACCTGATAAGAGGGTTCATGTATTCACAACTTGCCTTGAGCAAGAGGAAAAAGAAGAACTCCAAAATGGCTAACTATGGGACTAGTAGAGTAAGAAAAGGAAAATCACTCGAACAAGACTCAATCATGGATCACATACATGAATAACATCAATAAAATCCAAGTGGATGCAAAGGGCTCATGAAAAACAATCACGCCTTGAAATGATAGAAAAGCGACACTTATTGCTAAGTACGACAATTGAAACACCACATTGTGACACTTAGAATACAAGTTGCAACATAAGGGTCTATTGTGACAAGGAAATGTTCTAATATATAGGAATGTGTCTAGTTCATTTTCTTATGGTATGCAAGACCATCTAATACAAAAAAATGTTCTGGAGCTACCTCTATTGATGCACAAAGGTGCAACACATGTAGGAGTGAAAACAACTAAAGCAACACCTGTGACAGTAAGAAAAAGTGAAAATGACATTTACAAAAGTTGAAGAAAGTGAAAGCGACACATGCCAAAGTGAAGATAACATGAAAATGACACTTGTTAAAGTAGAAGAAAGAAAGAAAAAAGTAGTCGTGAAAGTGAAAGCGACACTTGTGAATGCAAAGGTGCGCAAAAGTGACAATTGGGAAAACTCACTGTAATAGAAGTACAATTGCAACCAAAGTGGGGGAGACTGTCAATGGAGAGTGCAAACCAACTATAGACATGAGTTGTGTAGTAAATTGTGCCTATGGATTACATAGTCATTTTCAATAGTGATTGAGCAAGCCTTACTTTCAAGAGTTGCACAATGCCTATCTAAGATTACATAGAAAGATGTGGATTTGTGAATTCATTGAGCATGTGTAAGTAAGTGACCTTGACACTTAGAGTCTAAGAAGAAGACTTAAACACCTAGAAAAACCTCAATCAACCATGAAGTAACCATGAGGTGAAATATCGCAAGATCCTCAATAGGTTCCAAAATTCAGGTGTAGGCAAAATTTTGGAGGATGCTGATTGTAGCATCAACATAAAGATGTCTTCATTTTTATGTGTAATTTAATATGTTTCATGTGGACATGTAAGGCTCTATGATTATAATTTCTCACTTTTATACTATAAGTCTTATTTTTGGGGGTTCCAAAGAATGAAACTTGGACCATGGTGAGATGAAATCTCACTGATCCTCTGGTTCAATTTTCATATCATGGGTTGCGATATTTTAGGAAATATGATCAGAGGAAGTTGAGATTCATAAATGCATGTTTAAACAGGTCATATTTGCATGTCTACTATAAATTTTCTTCTAGGAGTTTCCAAAAGATTAAACTTGGACCATAGTGAGAGGTAATCCCATTAACTATCTGATCCAACTTTCAAATATTGGGTCATGGCATTTTAGGAGATATGATTACAGGAATTTGATCTTAATGTATGCACCTAAAATTGTGCTTCAAATAGGTTATGTTAGTATTTGTACTATAAATTTTCTTCTTGGAGTTTCCAGAAGATGAAAGTTGGACCATATTGAGCATAAATCCCATTAGTCTTCTGGTCCAATTTTGAAATCTTGGGTCATGAAATTTTAGGATATATTATCGAAGGAATTTGAGCTTCCTGAATTCTCTTAAGATCGTGCTTCAAATTGGTCATGTTAGCATTTCTACTATAACTTTTTATGTGGGATGTTCCAAAGCTTGAAAAATAAGCTATAGTGAGGGAACTCTCACTGATAATTTGGTTTAGTTTTGAGAATTTGGACTACTATAATTTAGGATACATGCCCCAAGGATTTTTTTCTATTAGTTTGCATGCAAAGTATTTGAAGAAATGCCTAAATGGATTAGTGATTCATTGCATATAAACTATTTGATGAAATGATCCAATGAGAATTTTGTTTTTTGGTTAGGGATAATATTGTTGTATGATAGTATTTATGTAGTTGATATATGCATATGTTCATGTAAATAATTTGAAGAAATGTGTTATTACAATTTCCATACGAACTATTTGATAGAATACCTCAAAGACAAAAATCAAAAGTTGTGTGATTGAGTGGTATAATTTAGTTAATATGTTATAAGTGGAATCAGATCAATGTTTTTTATTTTATTTCATTCAAATTGTTTGAAAAAATGTATACAATAATACTTAATACTTCACAAATTGTAATACAAAGTATTTGAAAAAGGTTTACAATGTAAAGTGTTTGAAAAAATGTATGAGAGAATGAAAATCAAGTTTTTTCAAGTGTGGTTAGGATAATATAGTAGGGGTATGTGATAAAGTGATATAAAGCTTATTATCAAGCTAGTAAAAGGAAAAAAAAATTGGGTACCCCATAACCTTTGTAAGTCATTAAGGGAATTGGGTATGTTACAAATTGGTATCAACACTTCTACGTTCAACACTTGGACTGGATGGGCTTTATGATAGGTCAAATGAAAAGAAAAGGCACTATATTAGACATTTAGAGATTAAAACTTGTAACTATGTGTTATTTTAAAAGAATGATTCTTTGTTGGGTGCAAGTGTTTGATGTTTGTTGAATTTTTCTACTAACTATGTACTACATGCTTATTTGTTTATGTGAAATTGTTTTGTTGTATATACAAATACACTAACATTAATTAATGATTGATTTGAGTTGATGCAGTAAGATAAACATGCACAATTTTGTCTAAATTCCCTAGAGTCTCCCAACATGATTGCAAAAGTTCATGACTGAATGCTGCAGTCAAAATTATGAGGGGGAATTTCTTAGCTTAGTTCTTTCTATTTTACAGTTTCATTAGATGTTTTGAGAAGTTGTCATAAGTTGATGAATAATATCATAGGCATGATAAGATGCAAGATATAAAATAGTTTACAGATGAATTTCCATCAAATATATATTAAATAATGATATGTTAGATGTGTGAAGGTATCCTAATTGCATACAAGAATGGATGTGCATGCATAAATACTACAAATAGTTTATTGTCATAACTTGATTACTAGTGATTAATGATAAACATGTAACCAAGAGTAGATTGATAACATAGTTGGGAAGCCAATGAAAGTTTTGCATGTAGTTCTGAGGAACAAAGGCTATGTAAAATAAGGTGTTGATGAGAGAATGACACAGGTGACACCTATTCCCATTGATATGCATGTTGTGACAATGTGGTCAGTACATTAATACGCATTTTTCTACCCATAAGTGGTCTTCTTTTTATGAGTGTTCTAAAAATTATTGATTATGATTCTTGAATTTTATGCACACTTAAAGCATTGATTGAATGCTTTATTAGGTGCATGCTATAAGTATGTGCTTATGAGATTTCATCAAGGAATGATCATGTTTTAAGACAATTATACCAATACAATGTGCATTGAAACAACTGATATGCATAGGAGTGAAAGTGGGGGTTAGTTTTAGCACTATGGATGATGAATATGTGTTGATTGCATATTATATCATGGCTACTAACCTCGGAAAAAGTCTTATTTCAAAATTTGATGATGCTAGTCTTAGTAAAAGGTTGATTTCCAATCTTGTGATAACATGGTTACAAACATGTTGATATGTATTCTCGATTCTTGGAACATGTGACTAACATTAATTCTAGATGTGTGAAAAATTATAGATCAACAGGCTTGGTGTTAGCACGGAAATACACCAAATGATTTCTTTATGTTGATATAACTAACAGATGGGTATGTGTGACAAAACATAAGAAGACTTAATTGTAGTAGGAAGTAAAATCATAGATGGTGGTATGGTGCATAATAGCATGGAACAAGTCCATCATGAACAAGAAAGAGGAAGTTCCTGTGAAAGAGTAGATCCCTCCAAGAGCTATTTTGAAGGATGTTAAAATTTTAAAGTTGTCATAAAACCTTGGAAAATATCTGGTCTTATTCTGTACA
>APFE031353723.1:0-23858 GCA_000404065.3 Pinus taeda
AGGTGGGGGTGGCTAATGTTGTTCAAATCATCACAGATAATGCCTCTAACTATGTTCTTGCTGGTAAACTGTTAGAGGAAAAACACAAGACCATCTTTTGGACCTCATGTGCTGCACATTGCATAGACCTCATGCTTGAGGATATTGGAAAAATAGATTGGGTCAAAAACACTGTAGATCATGCCAAAAGCATAACAAAATTTATCTACAATCATACATTGATTTTGAGCTTCATGAGGAAACACACTAGGGGCAAGGATATTATTAGGCCTGCCATCACTAGATTTGCTACACATTTTTTTGACATTGCAATCTATGCTTTCCCAACATAGAAACTTGCAAAAGATGTTTTCCAGTGATGAATGGAATCAAAGCAATTGGTCTAACAAACCGGAAGGCAAAGAATTGAAAAAGAAAGTCTATGAAGAAACTTTTTGGAGAAAGGCATCAAAGATTGTGAAGCTTGCTGAGCCACTAGTTAAGGTGTTGCGGTTGGTGGATGGGGAAAGGTTGGCTATGGGCTTCATTTATGAGGCTATGGATCAAGCAAAGGAGCAAATAAAGACGGCATACAAGGATAGAGTGGCAAAGTATGGACCCATTTGGGCAATCATTGATGAAAGATGGAACAATCAACTCCATCGCCCTATACATGCAGCTGGGTATTTTTTGAACCCACAGTATCATTATAAAGCTAAGGAGTCAAGAGCTTTGAGGGTGGAGGTCAGAGATGGACTAATTGATTGCATTGATCGCATGATCCCATTGGAGTCTGATCAGCTGGAGATACACCGACAAGTCACAACCTTCAGCAATGCCTCAAGTACCTTTGGGAAGAACCTAGCAAAGATTGCAAGAGAAGAAGATGAGCCAGGTAAACAAAAATTTCAATTTTCAAATTCTTAATAGTTTTACTTTTTTTTTAAGTTTGTTAAATCGTTTATAATTTGAAAGTTGAATATAATTTGTAATTTTGTTGAGCTAACTCATTACACTCCTATGTTTTTTGCAGCACAATGGTGGGAGGCCTTTGGTGGCCATTGTCCTGAATTGCAAAGGTTTGCAATTCGTATTTTGAGTCAAACTTGCAGTGCAATTGGGTGTGAGCGCAATTGGTCTATCTTTGAGAGGATTCACACAAAGAGGAGAAACCGTTTGGATCAAAAACGGTTAAATGATCTAGTCTATGTCCAATACAACCTCCGGCTCAGACGAAACCAATTGCTGAACAAAAGCCCTGATTCAAATCCCATTGTGTTGGAAGACATTGATCCAACATCAGATTGGGTAGTGGAGAGTCATCCAGCGAAGTTTGATCCTGATGAGGACCTTGATTTAGATTTAGATATCGAGGCATCAGTTGAACATGATGTTCAGTTGAATGCAAATCCCGATCCACCAGCCTCAGTCTCACAGCCAGCAAGGACTCCAGTTGCAGGCACTTCCTTTGCTCAGCCACGATAGAAGCGCAGCCGCATATCTACTCTATCTCAGCTTGCATCTGCTGCAGTTGCATAGCCTGCTAGTGGTACCACTTCTATAGTTGCAGTTGGAGATGATGATGATGAGGAGGAGTCATGGGGCCCCCTGTCTGACTCTGATGATGATCCAGAGATTGATCGACATGATCTTGGCTCCTCTAGCAGTAGCTACTAGCCAGTAGTACTAGTATTGGAGTCTGGTCATAGTTTACTTTTGTTGTAGAGGCCATTTCTAGCCTCCTTGGTTATGTGTTTTTTGTTTTGAGTCTTTGATCATGTATGACAGTTGACTATGTATTGCCATTGGATAGTGTACTGGGTGCCATTTTGATATAATGGATTGGTTCATGAGCCTACTTTGATCATATGTTGTCTTCCATCTATATTATAATGTTGTGTGTTTGGAAAACATGAATGAAAATCTTTTAAAATTATGTTTAAAATCTTTAAAATTATGTTTTTTTATAAAAAAAATAAATATTTAATGTATTTTTTACAACGACCGAGTCATCGAAATCCAGCCGGCCGAGTCGATACCGAGTTGAAGTTGGAGTCGGAGTCGATCCTCGGCCGAGTCGGAGTCAGAGTCAAAGTTTTAAAACATTGCTAATAACTCTCTATTATATCGAAAGTCTAAGTGTAACCCTTATATGATAGCTACATATTCTTTGAAGCCCCATACATTACACATATCGGCTCCCCATATGACATCACATAATACACTACATAATCAACGCTAGACATTAGATGTTACATAATTTTTAGTGTGCTCCAGCTGTTCATAGGTCGGATCCCTAATTCGCAAAGTCGGTTCTCAAGCCAATAGTCGAAACCTTTTACCACATGACAACTAGTATATATTGACATTTAAACTCTGCATTCAACAATTATTCGGTGAAGAAAAAATGGAGATATAGCACAGCAACTAGAGTTCGCAACTCGTGAACTGAAGAGGCCGAGAAGATACTGTTTGGGTTAATTTGGTGTTGGGTTATCTCTACTACTCAAATGAAAGGAATACTTACACCTCGGACCTGTGTTTTTATTCCAAATCAAGGCTCAGACCTGTGGGATTAAGTCTCAGAACAAGTGAAACTAAACCTCGGACCACCTACAACACTTCTGATTTGGTTTTTGTGCAGCGCAGACCAACTACAACACTTCAGATTTGGGTGCCACTGCCTCCATACCTCGAACCTGTTGGTTATACCCTCCATTCAGATCTGTGTTAGATAGCTCGGACAGTCCTTGACAGCTACTGTGGAGGTTTGGACTCACGTCTGTGGAGGATTGGAGATACAACTGTGGAAGGCTCTACATCTGTGACAGCTACCTCGAATCTACACCTGTAGCCTACATCATTGGAGAACTCGGGTCAGAAGATTGAAGCTTGGTTGTGAGGACAGATTTGTGGAACTCGGATTACTGCCTTAAGCTCAGATAGTCTTGGGGAAAGCTCTGACTTGAGGTCAAACTGTGGACAGTTTTCTGTATAGATCATGACAGCCTCCATCACAACTCAAACTTGAAGGAAAATCACCTGTTGTAGTTCAGATTGTGGTGCAGCTCCACGGACCTGAGCATACCTGTGACACCTGTTTATAGCTCGGACATTGCAGCAGTATACACTTGTGGTAGTTGCATTCTCAGACCTGTGGGAGACTGTATTCTCAGACCTGTGCTTACCTTAGGACAAAACTCAGATCTGGATAGAGAAAGGAACCTCGAACTTTACCTTATGATTTGGACCTGTCACATTTATTAAAGCTCTGTCCTGTGTTATTTGCCAAACTTGGTCCTGTAACATCTGAGACCTTAGACCTATCACGTTTGTCGATTTTGGACCTAAGATAGTTTTTGGAGCAGTCCTTCGGGCATCATTTGGAGGACAGTGCTTTGGCATCAAGGCACTCTATTGAACTACCTCGTGACACCATTGAAGCAGAATGTGGGAGTGTAAAAAAAAAGGACTAGAAGCCTTGCAAATCTGGAGCATGTATTGAGTTGACAGTTAAGAGGGGAGTTTGGGCTTACTCTTAGACAGGACTAGGTCTATTGAAGCAGCCTAGTGAACTCTCGGGACAGATTTGAAGAACAGACTTTTGGAAGATCTCCTACTAACCTTGTTGAGGAACCATTGTGGAGAAACCTTGAGGCATTCTTGAAGAGAGTTTAGAAGAACATCTTGGAAGAAGTATCTTGGAGCTTTAAAAAATTGTTGTGCAGAAGCAACCTTTGAGCATTGGAACGTTGTCTCTCTGATACAGCTATTGAAGACACTTTGAAGGATTCTTGGAGATATTATTATTGAAGACACTTTGAAGGATTCTTGGAGATATTATTGGAGATCATGATGCATCATTGATGTCATCATGAGGTGACTTGAGGAAATTGATTGGGTACCATGAAGGACAGCGGAGACACCTTTATATGAAGAGACCAAGGTTGTTATTGATGACATAACGTGGAGACTACAGTGAAGACAAAGATTGATATTGGACAAGGCTCATTGAAGAAAACATTGGGAGCCGTGAAGTATAACCAAACACATCTTGAAAAAGTGAAGCTAAGGGTTCAAGCCCAAGAGGTTAGAGCCTCGAAAAGACAAGGTTGGTGCCTTGGAGAATAGGGTTGGACCCCTAGAGAATTGGAGTCCTCAAGAAACCAGGTCAGAGCCTAAACCAGATATAAGATTGGAGCCCTTGAGGTTGGTGCCTTAAAATTGACAAGGTTGGGGCCTTGGAAGTCCAAGTCGGTGCTTGGCAAATACAGGTTGGAGCATGGGAGATTGAAGATCGGTGTCTTCATCTAGGGTTGGGGCCCTACATATATTGTACTTGATTTATTGAAGAAATTAATAAAAGCATTTATTCTTATTGTTCATTTTGTGTTCTAAATATAAATGATCTAACAGGTAAAAGTAACAATTGAAAAGGAATACTGAGTTGATCCCACCCTACCTAATCACTATTTTCCTTGTTCTAGCACAGGTCATTGGAGCATCTCTGTTTGGCACATTGAGACGGTTTCTGTACAGCTAAGAAAATCCTGCCTGTGTCTTGTTTTGACAGTAGAAGCTGATCTGTCGTTTTGTTGAAGGACAGCCTAAGATAGCGGAAGTATATCTGAGGCCAGCCCAGATGTAAGCCAGTGGCAAAGATTCCATGAATACACTCGGGACACAGCAGGTGATAGGATTGCGGATATCATAGAAGAATTTCTGGGGTAAAGTGAAGAGAGTATTACCAAGCTTCTGGAAGGTTTCTGGACCAGCGAAGGAGCAATATACGTACAGTGAAGTCGTCTAGGATTTTCCCTGGGATTGACTCTGTTAATAAGTGATGGGGCGCTAATTTGATTCACTATGGGTTCAGGCTGTAGCTTGTTGATAACAGATTGAGGCTGAATTAATGACCAGAAGGATTATTAAGTTAATAACAGCAATTGTCTGAAACATGTTTTCCTGAAATTATGATCTGTCATTCAAGGAAGTATTCATAACAGGGAAGACCTTTAGGGAGCCTATCTGGTCAGACGTGTCGCGGATGTACCCAAGTTCTAAACCCATTTCGTGGTGGTACTTTGATCGAGTTTACGGTGGAGTTTAGAGGCCGCGACCTCCATACCAAAAGATTCCCCCGCGGCATATCAAGGAACAATTGTCGGTTGAGAAGACTTTTCCTGTGGTACCCTGGCCAGGAATCTTGTAGCCTTAGAAGGAATTTCTGTCTTACCACAGTCACGGTTTAAGACAGTGGGCAATTGAGTGGAGCAGCGACTAGTCAGCAAGTGAATCTGTAAGGAAGACAAGATGCCCAATTTAGTTAAGGCATCATTAGCACAGTGGAATTAAATAGATTGAAGCCCAGTGAAACCTGGGACAATTGTTGATATTATTGTGGACCAGTACTTTTCATTTATTGTTGAATATTAACATTATATGTGAAAACAGTTCTGGTTGTATAAGTTTGCTGTTTGCCAGTCTTGACCTATCGTAATTGCAGAAGAGTTTCTGGTTGACGTGCATCCTTTATATTACTGAGAATATCTACTTTTTATGGGCAAGTAAATATGCATTGTTGTTATGGTATATAAGTCGCTTCATGAAGTGTTCAAACCCTAGTCAAAGAAAGCCCTGGGATATTACACGGCTTTACTTCAAGCTAGGATCTTCTCTCTTTGTGGGGATGTGGTGCTTCACTCTAATTATTATGCTAGAGAATCTAAATAAGAAAGAGACAAGAACAGATCGAGAAAAGCTAGGCTATAGACGGTTCTAGGATTTAAAAAATGACAGCCCCTATTCATGTAGTGTCAAATACGGAAATGAAAATGGGAGCTGAACCAAAAAATAGTTCTCCAGATTAGGTTTATGGTAACAAAGTAATAAATATGTTAACACACCGGCATTGCCACTTAAACTGCCCAACATATACTCTAGTAAGATTTCAATATTGTGGGAGGACTAAGAGGAACTAGTATTTATTATTTAATAGCTATCCTAATGAGATTACTGACAGAAACAAACAGTAGCACAGTTAATAAAACTTAATTCACAATAAGTAGCTAGAGAAAGTAATGAAGAAAAGTCATGGATCATTGGGATGGAAATAAAAGAAAAACAGGCTCATCATTGGCTTCACAGATACTGGATAACTCTTGAATACGATACGTCAGAAAGGAGAGGTGCTTACCGCATCATTAAGTGGATAAAGGAAGATTACAGCTAACACAGGTTTCGGCACCATATCCAACAACTCGTCATCGTAACCGTAAACATCATAGAACTCGGCTTCTTCTTCAGGTATACCAAGGCCCCACGCAAACTGCATAAGAGAATCTAAAACAGTTACCTGAAACGAAATCCTTTATAATAACTATTTATCTTATAATATGCTCATTTGCAATTTACAGTCATCCAGTGGCTATTTATTTTATGTCTAACATTAGATGATTATACAAAGATTGAGCAAAATATCAGATGGGAATGAAAAGAGACTTAATTTCTACACTAATATTGAAAAGTAGCTGGAGTGGCCAGACAAGAGTCCTGTAAAGAATGCTTCGGATTGAATCCCCCTATAAAGTAGCACACCAAAGTCACACAGCATGAGAATAACATATGGCTGAAATAGGCAATAAACAGCAGACCACAATTTCCGTACCAATCGTTTTCCCCACAATTCAAACCTTAATCGGGTGATCTAGGGGCGCATGCCTATGACCAGATCTAACATCCTTATCACTAACAAGATTCCAAGGTTTCTGTTGCAGCAAATCTCATTAGAGTCATTCACCTTAGAATATGACAGCATGTAGCCATCTAAATCAGGACATTGCGAGGCATGTATATGAGTTAAAGTTGAAGATTCTTAATATTAAATTTCCTTCAATTTGTTCTCCCTAGTCGTTAGACACGAACCTCCATCGCAAAGTCAGAATCTCAGAGGCCAACAGCAAATAGGCACCATCCTAAACTCAGACAAACAAAGTTACTAAACCTTTTCTGCAACACCAAAAGATTTGAGGATGACTGTCATATTATAAATAACTGTAAAAATACGACTTCATAAAGCTTCTTTAACTATGATTACAAAGGCATAGAGGCTTTGCTGACAGCGACAGTTGTGCATTTTTTTTTATTAATGCTCTCATATAACACAGAACTAACATATGAAAATGAAAATAAATGAGTACTCAGGCCCTGTGAGCATCACATGCAATGATTGCTCCAACCCTCTAAACATCCTGATGCAATGAGTGCAAAATGAATTATTAAGGATCAGTCATTATGACTATTGCTCATGGGAGATGGGTCATGCATTAAGGAACTATTCTAATAATTACTCAAATCCTGCAAACATCCTCATGTAGTGAGTGCTAAATAAATTATTTAAAATTAAAGTTATTATGACTAACACTCATAAGAGATGGGTTATAAAAATTCATTCAATATCAATATCATTATGACTAATACCCATGAGAGATGGGTCATGCATAAATGACTTACACTAGCAGCTGCTCCCAAAACATGTTATTTCATTTGTTAGAATGTAAACGCATCTTACCGGTGAAACTTAGATAATTCCAAAAAGAGCATATGCAGCCCTCAGATGGGTTAAATTTCATAGCAATGCATGTCCTTGATATTGAGCAACTAACAGATCCAATGTATGGGCATTTTATACCCATGATCATCCGACCACCCAATATATTGAATTTGCCAACCCTGGCATAAATGCCCAGGCGCAGGAAGCCTGCCGCAGCTCGTTGCTCTGTTATTTTAATTCTACCAGTTTAATTATTGGTTTTGTCGACCGATTTGTTTTTGTGAAATTTCGGAAGCATCCAATTCAAAAACAGAAGTATGAAATTACCTGACTCATCACTTCAGGATTGGCTTCGAGCGGAATCCATCGTTTAGCACAAGGTCTTCTAGATACCTCCATTGTTGAAAACACGCTATTGATCGCAAACGTCTGTGTAATAAACTCTGCTGCTTCGAAGATGAAAGACAAAAGTGAAAAACGTTTCTATGCCTGGGTGCGATTATGGCTGTAATATATAAAGAGTTTGTATTTGATTCTGTTATTCCTTACTTGGCGTAGGCGGAGCCCAATGTTCAAAAAACTATTTAATTGTAGATTATATTTTTACAGAAACTAGTCACCTCCAATTCCTTTAGCCTTCGAAAGGGGTCTATGGATTCGAGGACTTTTTAGGTAGAGCGATAGGGTGGAATACGATCTGTAACCGAAAGCGTTTTATATATGTGAATTTTTTAAAATATTTGTTAAAGAAAAATAGAGATTTTTACGAATTTCTATGTGATCAAGCTTAAAAGTATTTATTTATTTCCTAAAAAAATATCGTGTAAACATTATGTTTTGGATTTTTCGTGGGTTAGATTTTTTAAAAATATTTCGCCAAATTTTATCTTTGTTGTTTAAAATTGGTTTTTATTATATATTGATTTAGTATCTGAAAAAACAGAGATATTTGATCTGTGAAGACGTTTTAATTTAAATTTGTGATTCCAAAAAATTATTGTAGGATTTTGAGCAAATTAGACCAGAAAATATAATAGTGAGGTAGACTATGGTTTTAAAAAATGATTCTTTTGGCATTTGCATATGATCGAATATGTGTATAGTTGAAAATATTTGGAAATGAGAAAATATTTTTGTAGTAAAAATATGGATTGAAAAAAAAAAAAAATATTTCGAAAATATAAATATTTATCATTAATTTATATATATGAATATTAAGAGTATTTCTCTCTATTTAAAATAGATGTGGTTCTGTCTTTGGTATTAACATGATGGTTGTTATCTCTGTCACCCAAGATAATTCTAAGTGACATGATGATGAGGAATATTGATGTTGGCTATGTGCCTATGAATACGATGATTTCTCTCCAAAATATAGATGCACTTTTCAAAAATTAGTTTAGATCTATCTTAAATCTAGATTTATTAAACATTAGACATCAAAAATTTTAAAAAAATAATATATATATATATATATATATATATATAGAGAGAGAGAGAGAGAGAGATTTACACATAATAATAATTACATTTGTCCATGGGGTCTTGGATAGATGGCGATCGGGTGCTCTCTTAAGGCACTCCTTGATGTGAAGTCATCGATTCAATTCCCCGCCCCAATCGGAATGATATATTGGACATGATGAAGATGTAGACTTGTCAAGCTTACAAAGAAAAATACATTTAAAATTTTAAAAATATCAAGACTCTACTAGGTTTTTTGTGTGCTCACTCTTGGTTCTGAAAATGACTACCGTTGTAGGGGATCAGTTCCCCTACCTCCTTCCCACCCTCTGTAACAGCCCTAGTCAAAATTCCATGTAAATAAAGTTAATAAAGGCAAAATAATAGTCATGGTATGGGACGCTTATTCCAAGTTGAATGTTGGGCAAAATATCCTAGTGTGGGTGTTCATTTGGTTTATTATGCTAAGGAAATTGTAAAGGCAGTGGCAAAGACTTTGGAAATGAAAAATGGCATTTTTAACAATCTATTTATGAAAATAATGGAAATTAGGATAAATGGAAGATGAAAGGTCACGGGTTGCATGTGAGGAGGAAAATGAAGAAAATAGAGGCCTCGTTAATAAAAAGGCTAATGAGGATCAGTGGGTACCTTTTGTCATTTTAGTTTTAGAGCTCTCTCTCTTCTCTCTCTCATACACACTCTTGGACACTTGGATTTTTCTTGGAGCACTTCAGCATTGGATCAAGGAAAGTAAAGGAAGGACAAAGAAGGAAAAGGGAAGCAAAGATCAAGCAAAGAACAGCAGGAACAAGCAGCTATAGCCGGATTATTTGTAGGTATCGAATTGCATGTGTGGTTTCCTTGCTAGAATTGGCATGCATGGTACATGCATGTGTGGTTTTAGTTCTCTTGTTGTCATTGCTATGGATTTTGCTAGGTGTGACAGTGTTCTTCTGCCTTGCCTTGCCATTTCCGGATAGCCATGGTGTGATGGGCTCTCTTGTATTTGGTTGAGTTGGATTATCGGATGGTTTCGAAATCGAGTGAGGTGGTCTCTGAAAGAAAGATCACATGGCCTAGGAATCCCTAGACAAGATAAGGTGGGATTGCAATAAAGTTGGATTTTGTGTGCCTCAGTAGGCCTAGGAATCCTTGAATAGTCAATGGCGGGATATATGGTAAAGCCTAGAGGTACGTGTCCTCGATCAGGCCTAGGAATCCTCGATCGGTGAATGGCGGGATATATAGTAAAGATTGGAGGGTGGAGTCTCGATTAGGCCTAGGAATCCTCAACTGGTAAATGGCGAGATATACGGTAAAGCTTAGAGACTAGGAGGCAGGCAAATTCTTCACAGTGTAGGTGGATAAATCCGTTGTCATCCATACTTGTTAAGGCTTAGTGATCCAGTGGGGATTGTGGTAAAACCTGAGGAAACCTAGTTTGGTTTGGTTTTGAGTCCCACATTCATGCTTGAATATAGCATGGGAGTAATTGGCTAAGAGAAAGATTTGGTTCAACCAATCTATGGTCGGGTGGTTCGTGGAAGTCCCATACTTGGTTGGCTTTTGCATTCATTAATAAGAGATTCTTCTCCTTGGTATTTTATGCGTAGATGTACTAGTTCATATGTGGTTTTCATGGCTGTTATATCCTTGTTATTTATGTTGGTTATGTGTATGTTTTATGACAGTCTTGATGTGTGGATCTCATCATGTTTTGATTAGAAACTAAATGTACAATGAATGTATGTCATAATAGATGATAATGCAGTTATTGTGATAAGGCAACAATGCTTCCTTACGAATCTCAAATAAGTATGAGACCCTTATGCTCAGATTTGTTGTTATGACCTGTAGATTACATATTTGTGACATGTGTTGACGAAATGTTTGTCATGGCTAGTAGGAGTCATATCAAGCACTTATATTAGTCACTTGCATTAATATCTTTGTTTTATTGTTATTTTTCATTTATGAAAGTTTCATCAAGTCTTGGGCAGTGGCCTAAGACCTAGCCCTGAAAAAGTGGCTCATAATCCAGGGACATTGGCACAGAACTGCCTAAAAAAGTCCACAGTCACTAGCATGCGTTGTTGTGGGAGCGACTAGAAGGCCTCAGTCACATGCATGGCTTTTCATTGGAGCAGTTGAGGATCCAGATCAGCAAAATGTCAAGTTTTCTCAGAGGTTGGCCACCTGGAAGGGTTGGTTGGCTCCTGAAGGTTCTATAGCATGTGTGGAAGGTCAGTTTGGTTTCGTTATGACGGTTCCACTTCTTTAACTATACATGGGAAGTTGAATCACATCATAGTAGCCTCTTGTCACATTTTTACCCTAGTGGGCCGATTAGCTTGGGTAAATGTGGGAGGAGGGTGTTACAAAGTGGTACCAGAGAATAGTTCACCCCTTGGACTAGATGGGTTGTGTGTTGGTCATGCATACATTTCAGTTGCATATGTGTTCTTTATGCTTGTGGTATATGTGCTTGTTGTGTATGCATGGCAGTGGCCATGGTTAGAGTTGTGTCGCCATGTGAAATTTGATGGTGTTGATGTTGGATATGTTTATCATGAGTAAATGTTGGTTATGCATGTCAATGTTTATATGTTGTTATGCATACATTGACATGGTGATAGTTGTCATGCATGAGATCATGGTATGTGGTCGGTATGGTCATGCATTAATAACTAGATAATGGTTGAAATGATGTGTATATGTTGTTATGATTATGATTATATATGTATCGTGCTAATCTAGTCAATCTTGCAAATGACATATTCTCCCCTAAACTATACTAAGGTATGTTGATTATGTTATGTTTTGGTTTTAGCTGACATGGTGTACTCATTGGAAAGAGATCAAAGATGACTAGTAAGATGGTAGACTACAGTTCACGTGATTCTCCCTATGGCTCAGATGAACAATGTGGTGGTGGGCACTCTTCTGACTTAGCGGATACATTGAGAAGTTTGAAGGCAGAAATAAGAAGTTGCAAAGCAAATAATGACAGGATCATTCAGGCACGGGAGAAACAAGCATAAGTCAATGTAGTAATCCTTCAGAATTTGTTAGAATTAGAAAGGCAGGGACCACTTCAGATCAGGCATGGGTAGGAGGATAAGACTAATGGGGAATATGACAGTAGATCTCATGGTGGGCACAAGTCAGATAAGGATGACACGATCAGAAATGGAGGGCTTTTAGATACTCCAAATACGAGAGGTGATAGACACAGGTTCTATTCTAGTTTTGGTTCTAACAAACACTATGATCATCATCGTTATCATCCTTACAGGAGGAGTGACAAGGGATATTTACCAAATAAGTTTAAGAAATCAAAGCCACCTACATTTGATGGAGATTTGAAGAAGTCGGAAGATGCAGAGGCATGGTTACTTAGGATGAAGAATTTTTTTGAGTTGCATGAGTACACAAAGAACATGAAGGTCATAATAGTTATCTTTAGCCTCGAAGGGAAAGCAAACATTTGGTGGGAAGATGTGAAGCAAGTGAGAGACATCAGAACAGAAGACTTGAGTTGGCATGAATTGAAGATACTTTTCAGGAATAAATATTTGTCAAAGAGGTACTACGACAACAAAGCCAAGGAATTCTATGAGCATAAGATGGGATCGATGACAGATGAGGATTATACAACCAAGTTTCTGGAGTTATTGAGGTATGTACCATATCTTAAGGACGATAAAGCTAAAGTTTATATATTTGTCAGTGGATTTCCATTAGCATTGAGTATGATGAGCTTCAGGTGCTTGAAAAAGTTATTGGGAAACTAAAGCATTATTATGAGAAGTCAAAGCATAAGACAAAATCTCAACAAGGTTAGAAAGGGAAAGACAAAGTTGAAGGTAAATGGCAACTAAAAAGAACAAGGCCGCAGAATGCAGAAGAGAAAGAAAGTGTTGCACCTTACAAGAAGTTCAACGTAGTTAGACAGGGACATGGGTCACATTCTGGAGGGCAACAGAATAGAGGTGACGGTACAGGACAGTTGCAGTGTTGGACATGTGGTAAGGAGCATAATAAGAGGGATTGTCCGCAAAATCAGGGTGGTAGGCCTCATATTTAGAGTGCACAGGAGGCACAGACATTGGGGATGTTAGGCAGAGCATTCCTCGGATCTATGCAGCATTGGATAATAGGCAAGAAAATCACTAGGCATCTATCATTGAGATAGACGATAAGCTTTGTGATCAAGTTGTTTCTATTTTGATTGACCCTGGATATAATTGTAATTATGTTAACCCTGACTTGGTGGATAAGTGTGATTTGAATAAAGAAGTGCATGCAAAATCTTAGTTAGTGCAATTGGCTACAGGTACAAAGAAGAGAGTTCATCATTGGGTAATAGAGTGTGCAATTGAGTTGAATGGCATGCCTACATCAACACCTTTGAATGTATTGTCATTGGGATCATATAGTATGCTTTGGGGTATGGATTGTTATATCTTCACAGGATCAAGGTGGATTGTTATGACAAAGTTATTGAGTGTTTGGGTGAAAATGGAGAACAAAGAGTCTTGCGGGGTAAGAAGAAGGTGACATCAATTAGAATGGTGATTGTTATGCAGGCAAATCGCAGTCGCAAAAAAGAGTGTCTGTTATTTGCCATGCATATTTCTAGTGATAAAAGTAAGGAGGATGAGGATGCAGATATATTAAGCAGGTACTCGATCTTACATCAATTTCAAGATGTGTTTCCGGCAGAGATTTCAGAGTTGTTGCCTCGTAGAGAAGTGGAATTTTCTATTGAGTTGGTGCCAGGGACAACACCAACATCGAAGGCATCGTACAGGATGAGCACTTCGAAGTTGGTAGAATTGAAGTTGCAGTTAAAGGAAATGCTTGACAAGGGATTCATTAGACCAAGTGTATCATTGTGGGGTGCACTAGTGTTGTTTGTGAAGAAGAGTGATGGTACTCTCAGGTTATGCATTGATTACAAGCAGTTGAACAAGGTAGCCATCAAGAATAGGTACCCATTGTTGAGGATTGATGACTTGTTTGATCAGTTGAAGGGATAAGTAGTGTTCTCGAAGATTGACTTGAGCTCGGGATATCATTAGGTACACATTAAAGAAGAGGACATTTACAAGACAACTTTCCAGACCAGGTATGGGCATTATGAGTTTGTTGTAGTTCCATTTGGTTTGACTAATGCTCCAACTACTTTTATGCACTTGATGAATAGAGTGTTGCATACTTATCTCGACAAGTTTGTTATTGTATCCATTGATGACATCTTGATATATTCTAAGAATGAGGAAGAACATGCCGAACACTTAGCATCAATATTGAGATTGTTGAGACAACATCAATTGTATGCTAAGCTCAGTAAATGCAATTTCTTTCAAACAGAGGTGCATTACTTGGGACATGTTGTTTCCAAGGAAGGTATAGAAGTGGATCCAAAAAAGATAAGGGTTGTCATGGAGTGGGAAACTCTTAGAAATATGGATGAGGTAAGATCATTTATCGGGCTAGCAGGTTAATATAGGAGGTTCATCAAGAAATTCTCTCGGATTGCATATCCTATTACGCACTTCAGAGGCAAGGTAAGAAATTTGAATGGACAGAGGAACGTGTAGCAAGTTTTGAACAGTTGAAGAAGTTGTTGACAAATGCTTCGTGTTAAAGATAACAGATTCAGACAAAGAGTGTGTGGTGTGTACAAATGCTTGTAAGAGAGGACTCGGTGGAGACCTTATGCAAGAAGGACAAGTAGTATGCTATGAGTCATAGAAAATGAATGAGCACGAGCAAAATTATCCAGCACATGATCTCAAGTTGGCAACGATCATCCATGCATTGAGGTTTTGGATTCACTATCTTCTTGGCACGAGGTTTGTATTGATGAGCGATCACAGTGGATTGAGGTATCTATTTGCCTAAATGAATCTAAATGCCAGACAAGCTAGATGGTTGCCATAATTAATGAGTTTGAATTTGAGATCAGGTACGTCAAGGGTAAAGAGAACAGGGTTGCAGATGCTCTTACCAAGAGGATTCAGGTGAATCATATAGCAGTTACGAGTTCTTATGGGACAAACTTACATGATCAGATCTTACATGCAGGATAACAGGTATAGAGAGCTTAGGCACGTGTTATAGCAGGGTACAAGTGATCAGGATGTGGATCATCATCTTACAACAAATGGTTTGATCAGATTTAAGGACAGGATATTTGTCCCAGACAACAATGAGATCAAGAAGACTATCTTGCAAGAGTTACATGCAAAACCATATTCAGGTCACCCAGGATACTAGAAGACATTGGCAGCAGTAAAGAAGTTTTATCAATGGTCGAATCTTAAGAAGGACGTGCCAGATTTTGTGGCTAGATGTTTGGATTGTTAGCAGGTGAAGACAAAGTGTAAGCATCCAGGTGGATTTCTACAACTGATTTGATTCCATAGTGGAAGTGGGAGGTCATTACCATTGATTTCATCACAGGTTTGTCGAGGACATCTAGACAACATGATTCCATCATGGTTGTGGTGGAAAGGTTGACAAAGCTAACACACTTTATTCCAGTGAAGTCTACATATTCAGCTAATGATGTAGCACAAGTCTTCAGTAGAGATGTGGTGAGGTTACATGGTGTTCCATGGAAGATTGTGTCAAACAAGGATGCTAAGCTCACTTCCAAGTTTTAGAAGGAGTTGTTTGCAAGTTTTGGGGCAAAGTTGGCCTTCAACATAGCGTATCATCCACAAACCGACGGACAGACAAAGAGGGTCAATAGGATATTGGAGGAAATGTTGAGGATATATGTGATGCATCAATAGAGGAGGTAGTAGGACTACCTTCCATTCGTTTAGTTCACTTAGAATAATGGTTATCAGGAGCCACTGAGGATGAGTCTGTTTGAGAATCTCTATGGGCGAAGTTGTAATACTCCCATCCTTTGGATTGATTGGTAAATAGAGTGTTGATAGGGCTATATATGTTGGAAAGAATGAATAGGAAATGTAGGTAATCAAGAAGAATCTAAAGGCAGCACAAGACAGATAAAAAAGTTATGCAGATATGAACAAGATATCTAAGGAGTTTCAGGTTGGGGAATATATGTACTTGTGCATCAAGCCCAAGAAGAGCTCCTTCAGAATTGGATCATGTGCCAAGCTGGCACCTCGGTTTTGTGAACCTTTCAAGATTCTTGAGAGGATTGGACCAGTAGCCTATCAACTTGCACTGCCTCTGACAGTGAAATTCCATGATGTTTTCCATGTGTTATTGCTTAAGAAGTATGTTAAAGATGTTGAACATGTGATTAAATGGACTGTATTGTGGGTGGAACCCAAAGGAGAATTCAAACGAGAACCTCAGTGTATTTTGCAAAGAAAGATGCTCATGTTCCGAAATCGAGCAGGTTAAAATGTAGTGGAAGAACTTTGGGCCCGATGAAGCTACATGGGAGATGGCAAACTAAATGCGAGCTATGTATCCTTCTCTATTCGTTGGTTAAGCAAATGTTTTTGGTATATATTTTGGTGTGATGTTTTGGTATATGTACATATGTATATGGATGTAAATACCGCCATGAGTTGTGTTATAAAGCTCCAATAAGTGGTCTGGGTGTCATTTCATTATGGTTGTTATGTTGTCATGTTGGTTGTAGGTGTCATTGAACAACGAGGATGGTGTTCCCCCGAGGGGGAGGGTTTTGTGATAACCCTGGTCAAAATTCCATGTAAATAAAGTTAATAAAGGCAAATAATAGCCATGGTCACGAGACACTTATTCCAAGTCGAATGTAGGGCAAAAAGCCCTAGTGTGGGCGTTCATTTGGTTTATTATGGCTAAGGAAAATGGAAAAGGCAATGGCAAAGGATTTGGAAAGGAAAAATGGCATTTTGGCAAAATATTTAGGAGAAAAGGAAGATCAAAGGTCATAGGTTTCATGTGAGGAGGAAAATGAAGAAAATAGAAGCCTCATTAATAAAAAGGCTTATGAGGATCAATGGGTACCTTTTTTCAATTTAGTTTTGGAGCTCTCTCTCTCTCTCTCTTCTCTCTCTCTCTCTCTCTCTTGGACACTTATAGTTTTCTTGGATCACTTCAGCATTGGATCAAGGAAAGAAAAGGAAGGAAAAATAATGAAAAGGGAAGCAAAGATAACAGGAACAAGTAGCACAACGAAATTATTTGCAGGTATTGCCAGGTTAACAGTGTTCTTCAGCCTTGCCTTGCCATTTCCAGATAGCCATGATGTGATGGGTTCTCTTGTATTTGGTTGAGTTGGATTTCCCTATGGTTTTGAAACTAAGCGAGGTGGTCTTTGAAGGAAAGAACACATGGCCAAGGAATCCCTGGAATGGAGAAGGTGGGATTACAGTAAAGCTATATTTTGTGTGCCTCGGTAGGCCTAGGAATCATCGACCAATGAATGGTGGGATATACGGTAAATCCTAGAGGTATGCACCCTCGATCAGGCCTAGGAATCCTCAACCAATGAATGGTGGGATATACGGTAAAGCCTGGAGGGTGGAGTCTCAATTAGGCCTAGGAATCCTCGACCAGTGAATGGTGGGATATACGGTAAAGCCTAGAGTCTAGGAGGGAGACAAATTTCTCACAGTGTAGGTGGAGAAATCCAGTGGCATCCATGCTTGTTAGGGCTTAGTGATTCAGTCGGGATTGCAGTAAAGCCTGAGGAAACTTGGTTTGGTTTGGTTTTGAGTCCCACATTCATGCTTGGAATATGGAACAGGGGTGATTGGCTAAAAGAAAGAATTGGTTCAGCCAATCTATGGTCGGGCGGTTCCTGGAAATCCCATACATGGTTGGCTTTTGCATTCATCAATAAGAGTTTCTTCTCCTTGGTATTTTATGTGTAAATGTACTGGTTCATATGTGGTTTTCATGGTTGTTATATCCTTATTATTTATGTTGGTTATGAGTATGTTTTATGATAGTCTTGATGTTTGGATCTCATCATGTTTTGATTAGCAAATGAATGTATGTCTTAATAGATGATAATGCAACTATTGTGATAAGGCAACAATGCTTCCTTACAAATCTCAGATAAGTATGAGACCCGTATGCTCAGATATGTTATTATGATCTATAGATTACATATTTGTGACATGTTTGACGAAATGCATGTCATGGATATTAGGGGTCAGATCAAGCAATTGTATCAGTTACTGCATTAGTATCTTTGTTTTATTTTTATTTTTCATTTATGGAAGTTTCATGAAGTTCTTGGTATTGGCCTGAGACCTAGCCCTAAAAAAGTGGCTCAGAATTTGGGGTCACTAGCACAAAAATGCCTAAAAAAGTCCACAAATGTTGGCATGCCTTTCTGTGGGAGTGACTAGAAGGTCTCAGTCGCATGCATGGCTTGTCATGGGAGTGGATGAGGGTCCATTTTAGTGAAATGTCAAGTTTTCTCAAGGGTTGGCCACTTGGAAGGGTTGGTTGGTTCCTGAAGATTTTGTAGCATGTGTGGAAGGTCAATTTGGTTTCGTTATATCGGTTCCACTTCCTTAACTACACATGGGAAGTTGAATCATATCTTAGTATCCTCTCATCACATGTTTACCCCAGTGATCCGGATCTTGGGGGGGAGGCCCCCAAGATCTAAAAGATTGAAATTGCCAGAAGAAAAAGAGTAGAATGCCCAATAAACCAAACCACAAAGAAACTTTTTATTAAAATAGATAATAACTGTAAGGACTACATTGTGGTGGACAAACTGTCCTTTTACAAAATGTGACTTGTTACTTATGGTATTTTTCAGTTATAATACTACGGGTCAATTCCATGGGTGAATGAATACCATGGGTGGATGTCACAATACCATGGGTCAATTCCATGTGTGAATAAATACCATGGGTCAATTCCATGGGTGGATGTCACAATACCAAGCAAATACCATGGGTGAATGAATACCATGGGTGGATGTCACAATACCAAGCAAATAGCATGGGTGAATGAATACCATGGGTGGATGTCACTTACAATACCATGGGTGGATGCCACTTACAATACCATGGGTAAATTCCATGGGTGGATGAATACTATGGGTTGATGCGATTTTCCATTCAGATCATTCCTCCCTCCTTAAGAAGCAGTGGTCCCTATTGCGTGAAGTTCCCTCCTGCGAAGTCTTTGTTGAATATGAAGAGTCACTGAAGAGAAGGGTTTTATGTGGTTAACCCATAACCATGATAAACGAAGGTCTAAGGATAGAGATACCCTATAATGCTTGTGACCAACTGTGATACTAACAGTGTGCGGCCTAGCAAATGGACTTCGATGAAGTGTGAGTTCGTGGATGACCCATAACCATGATGAACAAAGATCCGAGGATAGAGATACCCTATAATGTTTGTGACCAACTGTGATACTGACAATGTGCGCCCTAACAAATGGACTTCGATGAAGTGTGGGTTTGTGGATGACCCATAACCATGAAAATGAAGATCTGAGGATAGAGATACCCTGTAATGCTTGTGACCAACTATGATACTAACAGTGTGCAACCTAGCAAATGGACTTCGATGACAAGGATTTTGTGTGGTTGACCCATAACCGTGATGTTGGTTGTTGATGAAGTAGCAGGGGCCTACATAGCTTGGGGTGGGAGGGCACGTCTCTAAATAACCCAAGCCGAATGCTGTGATGCTGAAACTGATGAATGTGAAGCAAGTGCCTACTAAAGTGGGGTGGGAGGGCACGTCTCCAACAGGAACCCGCTCTAAATGTTGCTCCAGCATTAAAATGGACATAACTAGATCAATATAACTCAGAATGTTTATTATACCTGTTTTTGGAAGCAGAAGGACCATTTTTCATCTTCCCATGTGTTGGAAATCCTTATCTGGACACTCTAGAATCTCAGATTCGCGCTGCAATTTTTCCGCCGTCACAAAAGTTCTGAGAAAAATAGTTGATTTTAAATCAGCGATATCTCCCACATCCAAACTCCGATTAGAGCCAATTTTTTTTTGAAATTGGATGATTTTTCAAGAGGAGCTTAGATCTACATTCCTTTTTCTGAAATTCTGCACAAAAATTCAAATAATGATAGTAGAGTCTTCATCCACTAGTTGTCATCAGAAAAAATTTCTACAACATAGCTGATTTTAAATCAGCGATATCTCCCTCATCCAGACGCCGATTCAGCTGATTTTTTTTTTTTGTATCAAGGAATCCAGATATGGTATTTGTTTTTATAAATAATGCACCAAATGTTTCAGATCTGATCTGCAAACTCGCCACCCAAAAAAAAATTCCTGCAAAAAAATGAAAAAAAAAAAATTCTTCCTGATTGGCCCAAGAAAGTGCTTTGTGGAGGTGGCAGCACATGCCTGAAGTTTGTTGAATATTGCTGCAAAAATTTGAAACTGAAATATGCATGAAACCCTCATTCCCATGGAATCGTAACCTGCTTCGATACCACTGATTCGGATCTTGGAGGGGAGGCCCCCAAGATCTAAAAGATTGAAATTGCCAGAAGAAAAAGATTAGAATGCCCAATAAACCAAACCACAAAGAATTTTTTTATTAAAACAGATAATAACTGTAAGGGCTACGTTGTGGTGGACAAACTATCCTTTTACAAAATGCAACTTGTTACTTATAGTATTTTTCAGTTACAATACCACGGGTCAATTCCATGGGTGAATGAATACCATGGGTGGATGTCACAATACCACGGGTCAATTCCATGGGTGAATTAACACCATGGGTGGATGTCACAATACCATGGGTGGATGTCACTTACAATACCATGGTAAATTCCATGGGTGGATGAATACCATGGGTTGATGTGATTTTCCATTCGGATCACGCAGTGGATCGGTTAGCTTGGGTAAATGTGGAATGAGGGTGTTACACCCCCCACCGCCTTCTCCAATAGCCATTGCTTTCAATGAGCTTATAAAAACTGATACTAAGGCTTTGAAAACAAGACCCAAGAATTTTGTGAAGGAGATAGATAGGATTTTGAAAGTGCAGGTGAAAAAAATATTGGGCAATGGCTATCAGTCTAGTTGAAATAGGTTTGGTTGGCCAACTTATGGGGGTTTGGCCTTTTCTAATATCTCTAACAATGTGGATGGAAAGAAATAGGAGACCCATAGTTAAAGGCCATATTGAGTGTGCCTTTTGCGGCAAAGGTTTCTTCACCTTTTTATTTGAACTTAAGAAAGATTGGGATCTCATGTTCAACAGTTACCCTTACTTCATGGATGCTCAAGGTCTTTACTTAGATCGTTAGACCCTGGATTTTAATCTTGAGAATAATGTTCCCTCAGTAGTTTCAGTATGGGTAAACTTCCTCAGTTACCTCTTCACTATTGATATGAGGATACTTTGAGAAACATTGGAAAATACCTTGGGAAGATACATTTATAAAGTAGAACCAAAAGATTCAATTTATGCATGTGCTCGTATCCGTATATTAGTAGACCTTGAGAAAGGCCCTCTACAAGCAATTCAACTCACATTAGATAATTGTTCTTTCATCCAACGGGTTGATTATGATTAGATCCTTTTAAAGTGTAAATAATGTCATGGCTATGGGCACTTTGCCAGGAATTGCCCTAAAAATGTGGATGCGCTTAAGCAGCAGGAGGATGGGGGTCAATGGAAAATCCAAAAGAGAATAGGAGAACAAACATTCCAAAATCCCCAAAGGAGCCAAGCACGCCCCGCGCCCCCCCCCCCCCCCCCCCCCCCCCCCCTTTAAAGGGTCCCTCCTCCTCCATAAGGTCCTAAGAATGTGAGGTTAGATTTGTCTCCAGGAGTTGGGAAGAAGATTTATCAACATGCAAGTCAATTTGTTGTCTTGGAAAATGAAGAGGATGAAGGAGAAGCTCAGAGGATTGAAGAACAAGAGAAAACTTAAGGAGAAAAGGGATATGGTGAATCCCATGATGGGAATAAAGTTCCAAAACTAGAAGATGACCTTGTGTGAAATGTCTCAGTAGAAGATGTGGTTTGGAAAAGGAAGAAGATTTTGAATCTCCACAAGTAGAGAAATCTCACCTGAGTTGATGACAAATTGGAAATTGAAATGTAAAGGATTTTTGGTCCCCTAAAATCTCCAAGGAAAGTGGGAAAACAATTAATCAAGAGCTCCAATTAACTCATGCAAAAATGGATAGAGACAAGGGAAATAAATCGGGGATTAATGTTCCTTCCTTCAAACTCCCTAAAATCAAAAGAAATCTAGTTCCTCTAGTCATCGTCATGGTGGGGGCTCTGAATCTTATAGCAAATAATGAATATCATCTACTAGAATTGTAGTGGGATGACCAATGAAAAAATGGAATTTTCAATCAAAAGCTTAAGTATATCAAAGAATCCATATGTCCTCCTCCTCTAGGAGATGAAATTATGGAAGTGTGAAGCTCTAGTAAAACGTAGAACAATTTGAGAAGGGACTAAAGTAGTGGTGGTAAGTTCAAGGGGCACTTGGGTTGGAGTTTGAACTCTACTAGCAACTTCCTTCTCCAGTCTTCTACAAAAAGAAAAATCTCAGTATTGGATCATCACTAGATTGATTCATCTCCCGTACAAGAAAATTTGCGACATAGTAAACATTTACATGCCAAATACGTATCAAGAAAAGGTAGAATGTTGGAATTCTTTGCTAGGACAAAGGGAAACCATTCTCAACTCCAACTACATTTTAGGAGGGGACTTTAAGGTTAAAATTCACCAGTGGGAGAAGAATGGTGGCAGTTGTTGGTGTCCAAGCGTGAATAACTATTCAACCCTTTTCCACATTAATTTATCAATCTGGGTGTGTATATTGTTTCAAGGTAACAATGGCACAATCCAATCATCAATCACAGATTTAATCGCTGAATTAAACAAAGAACCACTCTACAATAATAAGAATAAATCGCAGAACTATAAAAGCATTCACAATAATTGAAATAGAGTAATGTAACAATAATTAAAATAAACAACAAAAATAAAATAATAACACATAGAAATAACGCAACACCTGATTAGAAGAGCGGGTCCAACTCTCTAACTAGGGCTGCGATGGATTCACAACTTACAGAGAGAACAACAAAATAGCTTGTATTTAATTAAAGAACGATCTTCTGTTACAATCTGAATCTCTTGCACAACTCCTCGATTCACAGTCTTGAAACCCTTCTTATACAATTGTTCAGAGAAAATCATTCCTCAAATCTGGAAACTGTTAGGATATTCCAACACATAGGAATAGTTAAGTTCAACTTGGTCTAGTATAGAGTTAGGTATAGAGTTAGGTAAAGTGTGTTTCTTTACCGTTTTACATTTTGTAACTTACAATCCGACGGTCACGATATGTAGTGATCCGACGGTTCATTCTCTCCTCGGTATTACCGACACTTGATCCGTGGCTTGACACCCGATTCGTCCATGAATTCTATTTAAAGCGCATGGAGGGTCATTTGTAGGTTAACCGTGCATGAGAGAAGCTTATGTAAATTTTCATTCTTTTATTAATAAATTGCCTGTAGTAGCCACGTTGGGGCAGGCCGTGGACTGTTTCCCTCTCTGAGGGTTTTAACCACGTCAAAATACTGGTGTATTGATCTGTGATCTGTTTGTGAGCGGTGTCCTTTTGGTGTTCTGTCTGAGGAACTTACCCTGTAAATTCCTACATGGTATCAGAGCTATTTGAGTGCCGCGTCCGTTGTTGATCCAAATCTGAAGCCGGTAGAACTGCATGCGGCTGTCGTTTCCTAGATCTACTGTTTCTGACTGCTTTCGGCCGAGAGGACTGCTCTGTTGTGTTCGGAGCATCTGTTCCAGTGAGGAACCCCTTTCGTTTCACGCGAAAAGGTTTCCGGTAGCCCTATCTGCGTCATTTTTAAGATCTGGAGTA
>APFE031353723.1:42583-65340 GCA_000404065.3 Pinus taeda
TTTTGGCAATATTGTTTGAACTGGGAGCTTGTCACCTATAACCTTATTTAAACATGAAACATGGAAAACTGGGTGCACTCGGGAAGCTGCAGGAAGCTCCAATTTGTATGCCATAGTACCAATATTTTGCAACACCTTGTGTAGACCATAATACTTTGGTGATAATTTATTATGCTTCTTAGCTTGCTTGATGGACATTTGTTTATATGGTTGTAGCCATAGGAATACCCAGTCACCTACATCAAATTTCTTTCGCTGTGATAATGATCTGCCTGTTGTTCCATTATATTCTACGCCAAAGTGAGGTTATCCTTTAAGAGTTGGAGAACTTGTTGTTGATGCTCGATGTGACCTTCCACTGCTTGAACCATATAATTTTCTCTTAAATATGATGTGATGGATGGTGGATGATATCCATAGAGTGCCATAAATGGGTTCATTTTCGCTGCAGTATGGAAGGAAGTGTTATACCACCATTCAGCCAGAGGCAACCATTTGACCCATTGTGTCTGTTTATCAAAGACAAAGCAACGAAGACATCCTTCCAAAAATTTGTTTATTATCTCAGTTTTCCCATCAGATTGAGGATGATAAGATGAGCTATGAGCTAACTAAGTACCAAGACACGAAAATAATTCTGTCCAAAAATTTCCAGTGAAAATGGTATCTCTATCGCTTACAATAATCTTTGGGTTTCCATGTAGCTTTTGAATTGTTTCCATAAATGCAGTAGAAACTATATTGGCTTTAAATGTATGAGATAATGCACAAAAGTATGCACACTTGGTAAGTCTGTCAAATACCACCATGATGACACTCTTTCCTTCGGACTTGGGTAAACCTGTGATAAAATCCATTGAAACCTCCTCCAAACATTGGCTTAGAATGGATAAGGTTGTAATAGACCTGGGGTCTTAATTGTTTCAACTTTATTTTGTTGGCAAACCAAACATTCCGCCACAAACTTTTGAATATCTAATTGAAGGCCATCCCAAAAAAAATCTTTCTTAACCCTATGGTAAGTTTTTAAAAATCATGAGTGCCCTCCTAAGGGGGAAGTGTGAAATTCCAAAAGAATCTTTTAGTTGATTTGAGAATTCTTACATAGGTATAAGCAATCTTTGTACCATAATGAATCATTTTTCCAACTAAATGTGTGAGATGTACTAGGATATTTTTGTAACTTTTAAATGAGTGCTCACACTTCTTCATCATCCTTCCATTCATCCCTTGCTTCATTTATCCAATCTGGTTGGATAATAGAAATGGCACAAAGCATTGCTTCCACATCCTCATCCTTTCTTAAGAGTGTATCTGCCACAACATTTTGCTTCCCTTTTTTGTAGATGATTTCAAAGTCATAACCCAACATCTTTGTGACCCATTTTTGATGCTCTTCTAAAGATAATCTTTGTTCTAAAAAGTATTTAAGACTATCATGATCCAATTTTACCTTGAAGTGTTTTCCCATTAGGTAGGGTCACCATTTCTAAAGTGCATGTAGTATTCCCAACATTTCCTTCTCATAAATAGCTTTGTGTAAATACTTTCCTTTGATTGGATGAATTTCAAAAGCAATGGGTCTTTCTTCTTGCATTAAAACAACACCAGTGCCATTTCCTGAGGCATCACATTCCACAATAAATGTTTTTGTGAAGTCCGGCGTAGCTAAGAACGGGGCTTGGCACATTGCCTCTTTAAGATGTTCAAAGGCCTTTGTTGCTTCCGGAGTCCATGAAAATGCATCTTTCTTCATTAATGTTGTTAGAGGTGCTGCTATTCTCCGATAATTCTTAACAAACTTGCGATAATACCCTGTCAAATCGAGAAATCCTCGTAGATGCTTTATGGATGTGGGGATTTTCCATTCCTTAATGGCTTTAATTTTGCTAGGGTCTACTTTAAAACCTTCATGAGATACAATATGACCCATATATTCCACCTCTTGTACTCCAAAGAAACATTTGGAGCTTTTTTCATATAATTGTTTCTCCTCCAATAGTTTGAGCACCTTGTCAACATGTTGAACATGATCCTTCCAAGATTTGTTGTAGATTAGTATATCATCAAAAAATACTGACGCAAATTTTCTAAGGAAGGGTTTGAAAATGGAATTCATCAAACCTTGAAATGTAGAAGGTGCAATGGTAAGGCCAAAAGGCATGACCATAAATTCATAATGACCCTCATGAGTTCTAAATGTTGTTTTCGGAGTGCCTTCAATCTTCATTCTGATTTGATGATATCCTGAACGAAGATCCAACTTGGTGAAGTAAATTGATCCATGCAATTCATCCAATAATTCATCAATGACAAGAATGGGAAATTTATCTTTAATAGTGAGCTTGTTGAGCTCGCTATAATCCAGACACATGCGCCATGATCCATCCTTCGTGTGCACCAATACTACTGGAGTAGAGAAAGAACTTTGACTAGGTTGAATTATACTAGCCTCTAGCATTTCTGCAACCATACATTCAATTTCAGTCTTCTGGGCATAAGGATATCTTTAAGGCCTGATGTTTGGAGGAACACTTCCTAGAATCAAATGTATAGCATGATCATGATCATGAATAGGTGAGAGGCCTTTGGGAGTCTCAAATACCTTGGAAGAATTGTCCAAGACTGTTTGGATATATGGAGAAATAGTTGATTTCAATGTGGGAACCTCTAGCGAACATAATTGTGCAATTACGCCTCATTGTTCTTTCTTTAGAAGCTTTGTCATTTCATTAGATATAATTATCTTTCTCGGCTTCCCTGCGATACCCCTTAATTCAACTTCATTTCCTTTTGAACAAAATTTCATGAAAAGTTCTTGAAAATTAAAAGCTATTGTACCCAAGGATTGTATCCACTGGACTCCTAGTACAACATCAACACCACCCATTGGAATGGAAAACAGTGGGCTATTCAATTCTCCCATGGATAGCTTGATATTATGGCACTTTGCAGAGATATTTATGGTTCCTCCACTTGCAACCATCACTTGACACTCTAGTGTTGGATATAGGAAGCAATTCAATTCCTTGGCTATCTTACAATGAATAAAATTATGGGTACTGCCAGAATAAATCAACACTATTACCTTTTTCTTCTTGATATGTCCTTCTATCTTGATAGTTTAAGGAGTGGTAATTCCAGCCAATGCATTACAAGATATGGTAGGATTCATTTCTTCTTTCTCTAGGGTTTGTTCCTGGTGTATATCCTCTTCTTTTGACGTTTCTTATTCCTTTTCTTCCTCCTCTTCACAATCTATGTAAAATAATTTCTTCTCGACACTCTTATGACCTTTAGTGTATTTTCTATCACAACTGTAACAAAGCCCTTTTGCTTTTTTTTCTTCCAATTGTTGTGGTGTCAACCTTGTAGGTTGTGGAAGGCTAGGGAAACAACACTTCCATCTTTATAGTAGTGATTGGTAGGCTTGCTTGTTGCCATAATTTTTCTTTCCATTTTTCTTGCCAACCTGAATGCCTTCTCCAATGAATCAAGTTCCCAAAGGTGAACCGCATGTTGAATGTTATCCTTTAAAGTCCCTATGAACACATCAATCCTATGCTCCTTTGGAATATCTTTTACCCTTATATTCAATTTTTTGAAGTCCTCAATGTGCTCCATCATTGAACCCTTTTGTTTGATATTTATCAATTGGCTAAAAAAGGTGTTGCTTTTTGTATCCTCATAATGTGCTATCATTCTTCCATAAAAATTTCCCAAGTGAAAATTTGTTTACGAGAGAAAAGCCATTGATACCATACAAACTGATTTGGTTTCAAATATAAAGTTGCAATGCGTACCTTTTGTGTTTTTTGCACATTATGGAGATCGAAATATTGCTCCATGTGTAGTATCCATGTTACGGGATCCTTGCCATTCCTCATATCGATCTTTGTAACATAGTGGGTATTCAATCCAACGTTAGAATCTATGAAATCATGATTAACATTTCTTTTGTTCTCATCATGAGTTTCCTTTACTACCCTTTCACCGTTAGTAAACATTTCTTGTAGCAACTTTGTGAAATCTGTCTTCAAATCTTCCATTTTGCCTTTCATCTTAGCTTCCATGTCATTCATCTTAGCTTCCACACCTTTCTTTAAACCATCCATCTTATCTTCCATGCTATCCATCTTAGCTTCCACGCCTTTCTTTAAACCATCCATCTTAGCTTCTGTTACTTTTTGTTAGAGTGAAATTTGTTGCACTTGGTCTCGTAATTTTTATATATCATGTTGCATTTCTTCCTCTTCTTCATGAGTCATGTTAGAGCTTTCAGGTTGCTTACTAGGTGTTTCCATTTTATTTCTTTAGGGCATCAATTACTGAAAATTATGCTTCACTATGCCCTTTGAATTCCTTCAAACTAATTTTTCAAACCAAACCTATGCAAAATTATAAAAAAAAAAATTGCACGCCTTTTTTCACTTTGTAGGAGCTCGATATTGAATTTGATTTATCTTTGAAATTTCAAATCTCCAAGGTCTGAAATTTCGAACTATGGTAGCTCTTTGATTCCTCTTTCCAACGCCACCAATCAGATTGAAATTGGATTCTCCAAGAAGGAGTTATGCCCAATCTCCCAAGACGACCTAATTATACACTCTTTCAGTAGAGCGAACTTGTACGAAGTGCCACGTGTCACTGTTTCAACCTTCGAACTTGTTTGGAACGTAATTTGGGAGCTTGCAAAAACCCTAACTTCCTTAGATCATATCTCCAAAAATATAACGAGATAAGATTTGAAATTTGGACCTGAGGATCATCGAGATTTCGGCTCAAATGGGGTTTTTTTAGCTTCTGAAACATCGCAGAAAAAAAGTTACAGCACAAATGCCACGATGACCTGTTTAGAGCAACAGAACCATAGAATCCAAATCTCTGATACCAAATGTTATGAACCAGCTCACAAAAATATAGAAAAGATAGATCAACGACTTCAAAATCAACCTCGTTGAGGGGGAAACCACCTTTACATTACATAAATGAATAATTCTCGGATGATGACTAAGCCTCCTTTCAATATATAGGAGTCTAAGGGGTCACAATATAATCAAAGCCGACATAACAATAATAATATAAGGGCACAACAATAACAATAGTGGGCTTCTATGGGGCACACTAATAAAAATATGGGGACAATAGGGGCACATTGATAACAATAAGGGCTACAATGACAATAGTAATGGGGGAATCACTAGTATTATAGGGACCTAACACGTTTCCTGCGAAATTCCGGTTAAAATGACTGTAAACTTCATATCATTCTGACAAAATGAAAATTTTACCTCCCCATGGAATCTTTCAAACATCAAGGAATATTCTCTGCAAAAGATTCTTTGTCTCGAAATGCGTGCCCACATGGTTCCGCCTCTATGTAGTGTGTCATGGTTCTGCACTTACAATTAAAATAATGTTATTCTTGGAATTTCGTGCCCCTTCTTCTCCTCCCCGGCGCACTGCGGAGAAATGCCTTTTATACATTTTCGCGGCGGAATAAACAACAAAGTTGTTGTGGCATGTTGGTGGCAGAGAAGTTTAGGAGGGCGGAAGTTGCAGAGTCTAACCCTTTGCCTCCCTCTTTGGTTCATTTTTGTAATCCACCATTTTGATTCGCATTTGATTATGGGGTCGCCCGCTTGGGGGCCGACCACGTGGGTCAGGCGGGTTCGACCCTCGCTGGCACCCTTATCTTCATGGCTCCATAATGAGAATGCTTCGTGGGTCATGGGGCAGGGTTCCCCGTCAACCAGACCTTGAATATATATATATATATATATATATATATATATATAATATATATAATATATATATATTTATATATATATATATATATATATATATTATATATATATATATATATATCTATATAATATATATAAGTTGTTGTCACCATGGTCTGGGGCGTGACAGGGGTAACAGCCCGCTCCCCATTTAATTTTTTATTTTTATTACCATAACCCAACTTAACAAAAATCTTGAAATTGGAGGTTATTGGGAAAACTAAGTGGGCCACAATTTTTCCCGTCTGGTGGCCGAGTTCTGGTGACCGCTATTGGTGCAATTTGTAGGACCATTAACCCTGCCACTTGGCTAAGTCAACCCTGAACTTTGACTAGCCCTATCTCCTCCATACGAGCTCGGATTTGAGTGTCATTTCCACCATTGGAATCAGGGCGATGAGAACTTTGATCTGGTGCTAGTTCGAGAGTAATTTGGCTACTTTGAATTTTGACCATTTCTGGCCCTCTTGGACTTTTAGATGTGTCTAGAGCCACCTGGATCACTCTCTAACCAATGGTACTCACTTAACTAGTGGCCATGATTCGATGGCCACCTCACCTCATGGTACTCCTACTAGTCAAGGGTTTCCATCACCCATGGTCAAACCTTAGGGGAACTCATGTCCCAACTCCAAAATACCTCACTCTAGGCCATGATGTTGAAAAGGCACCCACTCCATTGAGTGTCCTGGCCTCAAGAACCATTCCTCTCAAGAATGTATGTCCCTCATGCTATCTCATCAATAGTCCCTGTAATTCCCCTACTATCCACTTATCAACAGTTCGGGCTAGACTCTTGTTATCACTAACAACCTGAGCCCTTCTGTTGATGTCGCATCAATACTCCCTCTTAATTGATAGAGGGTTTCTCACTGAAAGGAACTCCATATTTCGAGTTATGAGGCCAAAACACTAAAAGGCACCCACTCTTTCGAGCAACCGGGCCTTGAGGACTATTCTTCCTAATCCAAGTCAACACACTTGAACTGGTAAGAATGGTCATTCTTTGTTGTATCACCATCAATCCCTCACAATAAAAGAAGTATCAACAAGTCCTAGCTTGTCCCATAAGTACACAAACTTCACCTAGGAAAAAGGCTTCGACAAAATATTAGCAATCTGCTTGTCAAAAGAAATATACTAGAGCTTCACTTCTCTCTTCTTGTACCACGTATTGGTACTAGATCTCAAGGTGCCTTGACTTTTCATCAAGTTGTCATTTGCACTTGATCAAACAATCTTGCAATCTGGAGCCATGCTCCTTCTCAACTTTCCAATAAAGTTGCAATATACTTGACCATTGAGTGCAATAGATGTATGCTTCCTACTCATCCAAAATATCATAATAGAGCCCAAACTGAAACACACACCAGATGTACTCTTTGTATCATCCACAACCCCTACTCAATCAATATATCCCTATAGTTGTATCTCTTTGTTTGAGACACCTTTCAAACCATAACTGGCTATGCCATGACCAATTATACCATGTTGGTACTGCAACAGATGTTGAGCTAATTTCCTTGGCTCAACCACAAACTAATTTTCTTCCTTCACTTAATCCATCATCTTGGTTACATCAACTACCATAGCTGGGTATTATTTCTTAAGCAAATCTCGCCATGACAATCATGATTTTCTCCTTCTACCACTGATGTTGTCATCTCTTTAGTCAATATGTTTCATCTCGAATTTTGAAGTAAACTCCCTCTAAATTCAAAGCAAGAGTTCCTGGAGAATCCTTTACTTCTCCCTTTAAAGCAAATCTTTTGGTCAATGTAACTCTCTCTAACACATGAGCTCTTCTACTTTTGTCATAAAATAAATCATATAGGATCAACTTTGATCCATTAATCTAACTGTATCAAATTTTGGGAGCTTGTACAAAGACTTCTCTCTATATCATAAGATTTATTCATATACCTTACAAGCTTGAGGTAGCTCTTATGTACACTTCTTATTTCATCAAAGAAGACAATCACTACATCCATCTTATGTAATAGTAGAAATCATAATAAAATTTTAACAAAGGTGTGCCTGACAAAAATGTCCCTTCATAGCCTTCTCCCTCTTACAGAGGTAATCTTCATTTCGTACTTCTCTTACGTTGCCATCTACTACAAAGTCCATCATGAAAGTCAGCACTAACTTCTTTTTGGCATAGATCAAGACATATTTCAATCTTGTTGATTTGTTTGCTCCCTCTGAACTCAAATCCTAACACGAATCCTTATTTCTAAGAAAGTCGTCTTGTCACAAATTTGCTTTGTTCTTCCATCTGCTGCCATAGGCTAAGAAACCATTAATATATACCTGCAATCCTCATTAGGAGGCTATGGAAGAACAATTACAACTAAACAAAAATATACAAGGAGAAGAGACTAATAGTAAAATAACAACAATTGTAATAATCAAGAAAGAGAGATATAAAAATACTTATCTTTTGAGAACATGTTAGCTCCCTCTTGATCTTAGCCTTCTTGCATCACCCTTGCAATTCAACTTTGTCCACATCATCATCATGGTGTCACTCTTACTCTGCAAGAGCTAGGGTTTCTTATTTTAGTGGAAACGTCTAATATCAATCCAATCCTAGGATTTAGTCCATAAATTGTAGTGCTTCCAAGCCCTTATTTCCTGCTAGGGTTTACAAATCTTGGATATCTAAAACCCTAGACTTGATTTATGCTTGTGATGAAACCGTGCTTGTTAAGTAGCTTAGTTTCTTCAAAATATTTCATCAAGATAGATTTCAATACTTAAGAAGTTTTATAAGCAGAAGGTTTTCCATGGCATAAATTCTTTAAGATGCCCAAATCTTAGCAATAATAGGTTCATTTAGCCCAATATCTTAGGCCTGCTAGATCTGCAAATGACCTATACTTTTGAAGAGATACTCAACCTCTTCTCTCCAAAGAAAACTTATTTTATACATGTGACAGTGATCCACTTTAAGTTTCTTTCAAAACTAAGCATCTTTAGTGATTTTATATGTTGCTTTTGTACCTGCTTTGAAACATCATCATTCTTCAATTTTAGGTCACGTATATTTTACTTCTAAAGTGACTATGTTGATCACAATAATAATGTTAGTGCTCCTTGACATATCAATCTACCGAAGGATGGATTCCTTCATGTTCGTTCTCAAGGGTTTCTTAATGATATAATGAGTTCTTTCAAAATTCAAGAGATAGGAATCCTACATAAGTCATGTCAAAACAAACCTTCCAAAAGTATCACTGAGACTTTAGAATTATGAAAATACATACCTCACATGTGAAACTTCAAATTTTATTACAACTTGGATCTCTGGCCAATTCAATCCTTTCTTCAGTACAAAGATCTCTTTAGATTTCTTTGAGCTACTTTCTTAAAAGGAATATCAGGTCAACTTCTAACAATGCATTTCTTCTAGGTCTTATGACCTTCTTCAATGTATAGAATAAAGATCCCTTTAAGCTAACATCAGATACACTTCTGAACAAATTTTGAGGATTTAAATTCTTTAGAGGTATTGACAAAACTCAAATTCTGAGACTTCTTGGACACAAAGTCCGATATTAAGATTCTAAAACAAGATGCGCTTCAATAACTTTGTGGCAATTCAGGCTCTTCTGAAGTTACTGAACCTTTATTAATAGACTCAAGCTCTCCAAAAAATTTGATTTTTGATAACAACGAGAATGATATTGAAACAAGAATGTCTCTAGGTGACTTTAGTTAATGTTTCTTTCTACAAATACTTGGTAACCTTCTTTACATAGTCAAGATCCTTCATACTTATTCAAGAACATAATTTTAAGCTTAGAGTTTCTTGAGAACAATGTATGCTCTATCTCTTGAAATGTTGATCACATCATAACTATATTATATACCAAAAAAATCATATTGATTGTGGATTTTTTTTAGAGGACATTTGGACTTAAGATATAAGTGATGAGGAATCCTTGACTGAATTATTTTAGACCCTTAAATTGAGTTTCAATATGAAGTATTTGACCTCTATTACATTTATGAGATCTTTGGTTCAAAGCAAGAATTGTAGGAAAACTCCTTCATACATTTTCGATATCATTTGAAGTTTTTCGGACCTCCTAATGCTTCACAATGGCTGAATAGGTCCTAAGTCTTGGAGCAGAGGATGTCTCTTTAAGATATGGATAGACAAACATTGTTCTTATTTCTTGCCAACAACGATTCCAACCTTTTGATGGATATATTTGGCTCTACCAAGATAAGAACTTCAGCCTGAAGCTTTGAGATTTTGACTTGAGGTTTTAGGTCTTCTGCCTTCGTAGATAGACCATGAGGATTTTGGTCCTCCTGAGATTTTCAGAATTGTGATCTTTTGAGAATTTCAATTGGGGCTTCATAGATGCTATGACCTTCGTCAATAGGGAAGATTTAGGCCAACTTTTGAGTATGGTCTTCCAAACAATCTCTGATACCATGTTGATTTTTTATAGAATTCTTTATTGATAATTACTTCTAATGTTCATATTCTTATCCATGGTTCTATGTTAAGTAATTACACATAAATCACCAACACTATAATGAATTCGACAATGGGATCATGAAGAGATAGCCAAAACAAAGAACACAATAAATTTTACCCTGGGAAAACCCAAATGGGGAAAAATCTAGCAACCTTTTCAATAGAGAATTATTTAATTCAACAAAGATAAATGTTAGTCAACAACTAGGTCAAACCTTTTCCATGGCCCATCCTCCTAGTGAAGTCAATCCAAGCCAATGACTTCAACTTCTTTAATGCATAAATTTGTCCTTCAACTTGATGCTCCCATGGAGATCTCTTCTTCAGAACTTCAACCTTCTCATAGAATGTTTCTCATCCTTTGCTAACATTAGTTAGGCATACTTCCTAGCCTTAGACCTTGCATGCTTGCCTCATATTTGCTTCAGGTCATGCGAATTCTTTTCTTGCCTCAGTCCATACGAATTAACCTTGAAGAGAGATGTGAATGCCTCAAATGTTATGAGCTTATCTTGGCTTGGAGGAGGAATAAATTGGTTCCTTTATATAGATTTTCTTAGAGTCTGAATGGGTATGTATTTTGTTGGAGCTAACTTGAGCATTTGAGGGGACAAATTCACTAGGAGAAGTTTGACTTTAACGTTTTGGAGCCAAAAAAATTATTTTATAAATTCAAAAATTTTCCCTTTTACAACCGACATGAATAACATTTCTAAAATAATTTTCTTTTGACTCAAGCATGAAGTACATACTTACAAATATACCAAGGACCAAAAATATGCATTATGAAGATTGACCATATTTACAAAATTCAACACCACTTTGTCATTAACCACTCTTCCTATGCCAACATTGTAGTCAAATCAACAGCTCACAGGTGATGTTGTAGCAGGTGGTGGGGGTAGTAGGAGCGTTGTCATGGTGGCCACATTTGACCCACTTAGGTGGGGAGGTCCCACATAAACTAAGGAAAGCGCATTCTTTTCGAAAATGAAGGTTTTGAAATTTCTATAGGACTCATGGGATTTAAAGGATTTTTCCCCACAAATTTCTCTATTTATCAGGATGCCACCAAAAGTAGTGGATGAAACATTTGGGAGGAAACCAATGTTAAAATGATCTCTAGATAATTTCCAAAACCCTCCATTGAGTTTTTCTACCTCTCTAGGTTTTTGTTCCACGAGGATTAAAAAAATACTCAAACCTCTTTTCGGAGGAGCCACAGGACAAGTGTTTTTGGGTAGTGCAACGTAATTGGAATCCTAGCTAAATGGTTTCCCACTAGAGGAAAAGGGTTTGTGCCAGAGTGTGGATCAACATGTGAGTCCCCTCCCGAGAAAGAGGTATGAGTAAAGGAAGAAGCGTCCATCAAAGGAAACTTGACCTAATGAAAAGCATTTTATTTGAGTAGACGATCGGTCTTAAAGGGAGGAATATAAAGATGAGACAACACAACCATCATGATTTATGCAATATCTTTCAGGTGCTTAGATATACCAAGCTTGGTAGTGAGGTTTATTGATGTTACTAATATCATTAAACATCAAAATGGTTTGGTGGATGTCCCAAATAATGAGTCCTCGAACAATTGTTACAATCACATAAGCCAAATTTCCTTTTGTTACAAGAAACAATGCGTACTGGAGAAAAAAATGTTGACTTTCTTTCTACATTTTTAGTTAGTTGGTAATATAGTACAATGGACTCTAGAGGCCTCTTGGGAGGTATTTTGATGGCCTAGAGTCTGAGGATACGTGAGATCTCCTTTTCTAGCTAGTTGTTTGGAATTGTGTTAGAAGGCTTAACCATGTTGGATCAGGTTCATTTCAAGTTTCTTAATTGTTATGGTCCTTGCCAAAATCATCAATTTTTCTAGAAACAAGCCAAAGGATTAGGTTTGTTGTCATATCCTTTATGTATTTTGGGAGGAGACATGAACTTTTTCATTTCATGTTGGGAATGTTGGGGAATTCATTCTAGATCAATCCATTGGCACAATATTTTATTCCATTACTGGAAGAATTAGAGCTAGTTGGCATTGAACCAATGTCAATATGACCAACATGATACAATAAGAGAGTTGGATTTGAAGGAATCACAAAAAGGATGGATTGTACTTTGGTGGATGAACACTTATTATAAACAGTGAAGCACTACAAAAGTTGGACAGGTGAATTTTCTGAAGGTTTGTCAGATCATGCCCCTATTTCCCGCAACTAGGGAAGAATGAAAAGAAAAAGGCACCATGCAAATTCATCTCTCATTGGATTAAAGAAAGATATTTATCCAATATTATTAGATCCATTTAGTTTCCTTATGGTTCTTCAAGTGAATTATCCTCGATTTAACACTTCATTTTTAACCTAAAGAAGCGAAAACGAGAGGCCATCATATGGGATCATACTCGTTAGGAAAGAGAAAAGAAGGACATCAAGGAGTTGGAGGTTGGAATCACCCAATTGCATAGAAATCAACCATATAGAATACTTTTGGAGGAGGAACTAGAAAAAAAATTGAACTATAGAAGGTAAGAAAAAAAAAAACATTTATGGATGAGGAGGAAGCGATTTGGTGACTATGCAACCGAGCTCTCTGACTTGAACAAGGGGACAATAATACCAAGTTTTTAAGTAAGTTCATGGAGCACCATAGGGTAACCAACACCATATAGGAGACGACTAGAGAAAATGGTTCTCTCATTTAGTCACAAATAGGATTGAGTAATTTGGCTCTCAATTTTTCCCAAAATTTATTTTAGGAGTTGGAGGTACCTAGGATTGAAGCACGGTTGAAGGTCATTATAATTTTTCCTAGAATGTTTGATAATGGCTCTATTGAGGTTCCGAAGAAGTTGGTTACATAGAAGGAAGTTCCACTAGTTCTTAAAAAAACCAAGAAGGAAAAGAGCTTAGGACCTAACATCCGGATAACAAAATTTTATTTAGAGTTTTTTAACCTTGTAGCTCAATATCTAGTCAAAACCATAGAAGATATAAGAGTGGGAGGAATGATACCGAAAGCACTCAATGCCACTTTCATAGCATTAATTATAAAGAAGACCAATCCATATTCTTTTACAGAGTTCTGCCTTATATCTTTATGTAATTTCCTATGCAAGTTGAATTCAAAAATTCTAGCTGACAGTTTGAAGGCACAATTGTCAAAATGTATTTCTAAAGAACAATTTGGATCCTTATCAAATAGATAGGTCCTCGATGCCATTGGATCGAGACATGAAGGAATACATAATATGAAAGTCAAGAAGCTTCCAGGTTAGTGCTGAAGTTTGATTTGGTTGAAGCTTATGATAGAGTTAATTGGGTTTTCCTGAGACTTGTTTAACTGCAAATCGACATGCCTCTTGATATTACTAATTGGATAATGGGATGTGTCACTTTGGAAAACTTTGTGGTACCAGTCAATGGCATGCCAACTCAGTTTTTTTAAAGATTTTAGAGGATTTTGACAAGGATGTACACTTTCACAATTTCTTTTCTCTTTGGTGGCGAAAGGCTTAAGTCTTATTCTCAAACAAGCGGTGTTGAAAAATGCAACAATAAATTCTCAATTTGATTTTTCCTTGATTAAATTAAGAAAATTTGAATTTCCACACCAGCAGACAACTTGGATGTAATTAACTGAGGTGGCATGGCTCTTGTCATTCAGTTAGCTCAGTAAATTCGAGTTGGAGGAGTGAGAGTTCAGTTAAGCATGTGTGATTTCTTATTTGTAGCAATAAAGGTTAGTTATTTCAAGTTGTTTTCAGTTAGACTAGTTCTAATTATTGGTGGAACTAGTGGAAGGAGAGTTGTGCGATGGGACTTCAGTCAAACTCAATTATCATCCAATTAACTGATCAATCAACCCAAACTATATAGTGAATGCAAAGAATTCGAGTTCCCCAATTGTGGTGGAGATTCCAAGGCAGTGTAACAACCATTGTAGACTAGTCTTAAGTGTACAAGTGTTGCATGTAGTCAGACGATCAACCTTGGGAATTGCATAATCAATTTGAGGAATTTCCGAAATAATAGGGGCCTAATTTCTCAAGGAATTGCGCAAGGAAATAGGGGCTCAATCAGAGGCATAAATTGACTAAGTTTGGGTCAAAGCTTCTCAGTGAGAAAAGAGATAGGTTATTCACTTGCAGGTTGTGCTCAATTGAGAAAAGCAATTGTAATACATCTCTATTGATCATATTAATGCAAAGAGGGAAAGAGGTTTTTAACGGATTGCTTTCCCCTGGAAAAAACTGTGTGCATGTGTGTTATTTCTCATTGCATGTTTATGATCGATGTTCTAAATTGTGAATTGATTTTCGCAAAGTAGTAGAGTAGGTTTGTGTCTTATGATTTTTATTAAATCTTCATGAGCAGTTGCAAATCTACATAATAATTTCTAAATGGTATCAGAGCAAGAATTTTAAAGTTATTTCTTAGGAGGTTCAATTTTGTAGTTCAGTGTAGCAATATCTCTTCAAAGCTAAGAAGATGACCTTCAAGGGGATGAGGCTAGAGTATGCCTTGGAAGGAAACTCTAATTTCATCTCATGGAAGGATTGCATGGAGGCCGCATTGGATGACAATGGATTTCTAGAATACATCAAGATAAATGTTGCAAAACCACAAGCATTTGATGCCCAAAACCTTTCTCAGTGGAAGAAATATGTAGCCAAGGCAAGGATAATAATCTTGGAGGGAGTATAGGATTACATTGTGCCAAATCCCCATGGAACTTCGTTCACAATGTGGAAATCACTGACATAATTGTTTGAGAATAGTAATAACCGTAGGAAGCTGGCACTTAAAGATAAACTTCGAAATATAAAGATGCAGAAGAATGACACTATTTCGTAGTATCTGAGTAGGTTGACGCAAGTTCGTGATAAACTTGGCAAGATTGGTGTTGATGTTGCAGAAGATGACTTAGTAAGCCTAACCCTTCTAGGCATTCCCAAGAGTTGGCATATCTACCAAGATTTGGTGAACGAGAGGGAGAATCTGCCGATTTGGGAATTCTTATTGTTCAATTTGGTACAGGAGGAAATAAGGCGAAATACCAGAGATAGGACTTCATCCAAGGTTGAGGATGAAGAAAAATTTGCATTGGTTGGAAAGGGAAAGAAGGGAAAAGGGAATAAATCTAAATCCAAACTAGAATCCAATCAAGGGAGCAAGAAGAAATATTTGTCCAAAATTAAATGCTTCCATTGTCACGAATTTAGGCACTATGTCATGAAGTGTCCACATGAGAAGGAAAGCAATAAGACCTCAGGAGGAGAAGTAGGTAAAGCCTTAGCTTCACAATTTGAGCTTGACTTTACTCTTATCGCATGCATGGCTAACACAATGATGGGGAGCGTGTGGTAGTTGGACTCAGGTGCATCGTTCCACATGACAGGGTGTAGAGAGTTTTCCAGTGACCTGGAAGAAAAATATTTGCAGATGCACATTGAATTGCGAGACAATGGAAGGTATTACGTGACTGAGGTTGGTACAATCACCTTTCAAAGGGAGTCAAGCTCCCCTATGGGGCATAAGGATGTCATGTTAGTTTCGGGCCTAAAGAAAAATATCATCTTTGTTGCAGTTTTGGAAGACCGTGGTTATGATGTGATCTTCAACAAAGGAAAGGCGTTCCTGAGACACATAGCCATAGGATAGGTGAAGTAGATTCGGGTTCATGTGAAGAACCTGCATAAGCTAGATGTGGAAGACTGTGCTGCACTAAACACTAGGGCGGAGAAGGTGCAGAGTCATGATTTCGGTGAAATTTTTCATAGTAGACTTGGAAATTTGCATCATGGTGTCCTCTAGATTATTCAACAAATAACAACATGCCTCCCCAAAGGAGCACTTGAGCAACAAGATGTATGCAAAGGATGTACCTTGGGGAAGTACACAAAATCCACATTCCATGATTGGGACAACAAAGCACATGCAATCCTAGAAAGGATCCACTCTAATGTTTGTGGATCTTTATCCACAGCCTCCACTACCAACACATATATATATATTTTATTTTTATTGATGACTTCTCACAAAAGTGTTGGATTCATGCGGAAGAAACACGACACATTATCTAAGTTTGTAAAATTCAAGGCACTAGTTGAGAAATAAACCAGAAAGAAGGTAACACTCTTAGGAGTGATAATGGAGGTGAGTACGTGTCGAATGAATTCAAAAAAATTTGTGCAAAAGTAAGCATTCGACAAGAGCTGAAAACACCCCATAACCCATAGTAGAATGGGGTGGATGAGAGAAAGAAAGATAGCATTGTGGGAGTAGCAAGGGCGATGTTTCATGACCAAGGCCTACTAGTATATTTGTGGGCAGAGGAATTCAACACAAGAGCCTATTTGTAGAATCAGATTCCTCATCAGATTCTGGGCATGATTACACCAGAGGAGGCTCTCTCTAGGAGAAAGCCAGATGTGTCACACTTCACGATTTTTAGAGCCTATGTTTACTTCCATGTCTCCAAAGAATCAATGAAGAAACTTGAGCCGACAACATAATTGGGGGTATTTGTGGGTTACACAGAAGATCCCCACAACTACCATGTGTACTTGTCATCCCTTAGAATGACAATTGTATGAAGGGATGTAAAATTTGATGAGGAGAAAGTGATGCAGTAATCTCTTGAGAGAGAGATTTAGATCCCACTGGAAGAGAATTTTTTAGCTCCAAAGGAGCAGCCTCAGGAAGTTGTGGAGCAACCACAAATTAAGGAGCAGAGAGTGAAGACAACCAATCAAACAAAACCATCCAAAGAAGGTAGGAAAATAACTAATGAAGCTGAGAGACTTGTGCAGGATGCAGAGGGAGAATGTGGGTGCTTCTTCAAATTTGTGCAGGCAGAGAAGGTCACATGATTAATACACTAGCTATGTGGCTCTAATGACTGATCTTTTAGAGACAGAGCCATCCTCTTTCGAGGAGGCAATGGAGAAACCTGTATGGGTTGATATAGTGGTGTAGGAATACAAATCCATTGTAAGGAACAATGTTTGGGAAGTGGTCCCAAGGCCAGAAGATAAATCAATAGTGGGTTTGAGATGGATCTTCAAGGTTAAGCAGACAACAAAGGGAAGCATATAGAAGTATAAGGTCAGATTTATGGCCAAGGGGTACTCTCAAGTTGAAGGAATTGACTATGAGGAGACCTTTGCTCCTATAAAAAGGTACTCATCCATTAGATCAACTCTTCCTCTGGCTACGCAGATGGGGTGGAAGATCCACCATATGTATGTAAAAACAACATTTCTCAATGGGGTTATTGAGGAGGAAGTGTAGATCGAGAAACTAGAAGGTTTCAAGACATTTGGCTGGGAGTCTCATGTGTGCAGACTCAAGCGATCATTGTACAGTCTCAATCAAGCACCCCATGCATGGTAAACCAGGATCGATAACTATCTCACTGGTTTGGGCTTCACCAAAAGTGAAGCAGATGCAAACCTCTATTATATCATGGTAGAAGGTAAATTGTTCATTATTGTCTTATATGTTGATGATTTAATTTTAACTAGTGATGAACAGTTGATCATTTCTTACAGGGAGGACCTTACAAGAGAATTTGAAATGAACGACATGGGTCTCATGTACTACTTCCTTGGGTTGGAAGTATGGCAAGGCAATGGGGAATTGTTTGTATCTCAAGGAAAGTATGCAAATGAGATACTGCAGATATTCTACTTGGAGAGTTGCAAGCCCATGGAGGCACCTCTAGTGACCAACTAGAGGAAGGAGGATGCCACTTTAGGAGAGGAAGTGGATGCTACCATTTATCGACAGCTAATGGGTTCACTGATGTACCTTGTGAACACACAACCAAATATATGCTATGCAGTCTATTGGGTATGTGTTATATTCTTTTCTCGGCAAGATCAACACGTTGTATGTTGCGTCAGGTGCAGTGGGGGGGTCATAGGGGGCAAGAGCCCCCCTGTGATGTAGGAAATGTTCCCTCTACGGACAGAGGCAGCCCCTCTAGCCCTAGAGTGGGTCTAGTCATAGCAAGACAAAACAACAACTAATTTCCTTAAACAGTCATCGTTGAAAGAGCCTACCTCAAACCAATGTTTGATGGAGCTTTCATTGCGCCGCTTCAGCTATCGTTTCCTTCTCCTCAATGAGCAATTCACCTGAAACAACACAAGAGAACAACAGAACACGTAACTGAGTACAACAATGATCTATTTACTTACAGAGTCAAGGAACCATAAGTTGCATATTTTACACAAGAAATAGGAAATCACCATTGATTGTATTAAAATGAATAAAAGCAAAGCTTACAACTAAGCCTTGACATCGCAAGCTTTCTCGAAGGGTCTAGCCGGTACGTTTCTTCAAGCATTCACTCTCAAAAGGGTCTCCCAAGGAGATGATAACTCTGTCTTTCACTCATAAGCACTAGTACAAGGCTAAGGCAATCCACAACCAATTGCTAGACTATCAGTAATTCACACTGCGAACTATCAAACTCATACCAAAGCTAGCTAATTTTATCAATACCAAAAACTAAGAACTCGTTGATCAAAGCAATAGGGAGTGCTTTTATACGAGGAGGAGCCTCCATAGATGAGGGAGAGGGAGCTTATCCTCAAGGGAGGTTTCTCAAAAGGTGGAACCACCATCCCAGAGGAGGAAAGGCGAACTTCCTTGACCCAATAACCAGTTGCAGAACCACCCAGAAGCATTCTGTTTGAACTAATTCGCCATATCTGGATCATCGCAAGTCATACACTAGGGCTAAGTGACAACATCGCAAGGAAGCAATGTATTCAGAACCATCGTCGCAAGAAAGATCTTAAGGACTTGCGCTGAGTCCAAAAATTCGATCGTCGCAAGAAACAAATGTACCCCTACGACGACGTCGCGACACTATAGTTCATTATAGAGAATCGTCGCAGGCAGAATGAGGTTTACTTGCGACGATGCAGAAACATGGGTAAAAGGGTCAATCTTCAAGATTAAAGAGCACTTGTTAATCTTCTTGAATGAGTGGGAAGATGTGGACACATTCATTTGATGTATGACACAGCGGAGATGTCACTCATAGACTGACTTTATCCGAGGTAAGGGGATATGAGGCTAGTGACAAATTACTGTGTAACAGATGCCCCCTAAAGCTTGAAGGCCGAGAGAGTGGGAGTGGTGAAATGCTTTATGAAATCATAAATGAACCAGAACACCATCGCTGAGAGCTTGAAGGTGCAAGTACAACTGATATCTCTGATAGTGAAATACATGTAGTCTAGGCATGGGTGCAACCATCCAAAAGACATATAAAACTTGGTCTATGGTATGGACGCAGCCACCCAGTTGATAAGACCATATATAAAGATAGAAGTATGGTCGCAGCCATCCAGAAAGACTCAGGTATGGTCGCAGCCATCCAATCAAAGTGTCATGTATGCAATCATGAACCAATCCACCCAACCCGAACTTATGTAATCTTAGTCTAAGGTCTTGAATCCCAACCACTCAAAGTATAATTTCTAATATGCGAGTAGATGTGCTGAAGTCGAGCATACTAGAAAATCGCTTGATTACCGGTCAATGATGTAAACCGTTAATAAGCGCAAGAGAGACCACTAGTAATGTCAATGGTTCTCAAGGTACGACTAGTATAATCCACGAAGTGTGAAGAACAATCTGGAGTCGAACGCTCGTGGAATCACCCGATCGAAGACCAATAATGCAGGCCCGTTGTCGAATGCGAAGAACTTGCCATTGAGGCATGCAAGCTCCAAGGTACCGAAAGGAATCTCTAGATCGACTTCTTGGATAATGAGTTGGTGTTGATAGGAAGCGACCCGTCGCAGGAGGGCCATAATGTTTCCCACATCAACGACACGAGACAAGGAACAAGATGAAGATGGATGAAGCAGAGAATCAGAGGAGGAGGTAAGGGCGCAAACTGCAGAAGGATTAAACTCTTGAACATATCGACGACATGACTCCAAAATACGGCAACATTTTGGTACCAAGGGATCGAAGGCCCGGTGGAGATGACAAGGATCAAATGGAATGACAACCCAAACCCTGGAAGGCCAATGGCGATGTGAGGATATCCCAAACCTGGCGAGAGGCAAAAGTGTCGATGTTCAAGAGTGACTAGCTGTCGTAGGTAACCAATGGTATATTTCCAAATTTCCCCCACCATTGCTAGCGACTACCCCAATTATTTTTGAAAAACAAGCTTGAAGGGGATAGCATATGCTTGCGATATAAGTTCGTCCTTCGAACAAATCCAACCTAGTGAAATTTTAACGAGCCCCAGGGAGGAGAAGCTCGGGTCTCATCATGCTGACGAGTCCAATGTCGTTAGGGTTTAACGAGTTTGACATAGGTAAAACTCAGAGTCTTTTTCATGTTTAGAGAGTTTGAAAAAGACACGGAAAAGAAAACTCCAAGGGGGCCCCTTTTCATAAGTTTGTGTCTCTCAAGCCCGAAAAGGTAGAAAACAATACTCGAGACAACTGCTTGACCATTTCGGTCAAGGAGTACTTTTCTTAAATAGTGTTTCTAGTTCGAAAAAGTAGAAAACTTACTAGAGACACGACGTTTCGTGACCAAGAACGAACTCGAAATGACAAGAGCTCAACCATCTTTTCGTTTTTAAACAGTCGGAAAAGAGCTGAAAGCAGACCTCCGTTTTTATTTTCTTTAACAAGTTAAAAAGGGAAAAATACTCGGCAATCTTCTCAGCTTTTATGAGTCAGAAAAGAGCTTAAAGGTGACTTGTCCTAGAGGAACGAGTGGTATAAAGGGCAGCAATTGGTTCCGGAAATGGTGGAACTGCTCAAAACATGTAATGGTCAAGGGGTTGGCTAATAAAACCACTCATCACTGTGGTCCCTCAGGAAAGGAAAAACAACCAAGTGAAAGCATATGATCAGCCAAAGAGATGGTGGCGATGGAGTGAAACAACCAAAACTCATCTAGCAGAAAAGAACGACAATCACGAGATGTAAAACAAGTATGGGTTCATTTTTACACAAGCTTGAACCAGGGAGAACTCTGCTTGGGTTCGGTTTCATGTTTACACAAGCTTGAAACGAAAAACTATCTTTGTTATAAGTTCGCATGCCCCCAGCATAATGACACAAATCGAGGTACATGCCCCCTAGGCTTCATTGCATTCAACGAGGTGGATAGAATGAAGGTTCAATTTTGAGATCTTGGAAAGACTTGACTCAGATTTTATGAGATCTTAATCAAAGACTCGATTTGGAAAAGGGAGTTGTTTCATTTTTTAATGAGGGTGACACAATAAAAGAATTATCCTCATAACCCTTGTTTCAATTTTTAACGAGGTTGACACAAGATGAATAACTTTCCTCAAACTCCTTGTTTCATTTTTTTAACGAGGTTGACACAAGACAACAAACTATCCTCGAACTCCTTGTTTCATTTTTTAACGAGGTTGACACAAGACAACAAACTATCCTCGGACTCCTTGTTTCATTTTTTAACGAGGTTGAAACAAGACAACAAACTATCCTCAGACTCCTTGTTTCATTTTTTAACGAGGTTGACACATGACAACAAGCTCCTCGAACTCCTTGTTTCATTTTTTAACGAGGTTGACACAAGACAACAAACTATCCTCGGACTCCTTGTTTCATTTTTTAACGAGGTTGACACAAGACAACAACTATCCTCAGACTCCTTGTTTCATTTTTAACGAGGTTGAAACAAGACAACAAACTATCCTCGGACTCCTTGTTTCATTTTTTAATGAGGTTGACACAAGACAAAAAACTATCCTTGGGCTCCTTGTTTCATTTTTTAACGAGGTTGACACAAGACAACAAACTATCCTCAGACTCCTTGTTTCATTTTTTAACGAGGTTGACACAAGACAACAAACTATCCTCGGACTCCTGTTCATGGGCCATACGAGAACATGACGCCCAAGAGATCTTCACTGGAAGGAAGAACCATGCTCAGGGAGGAATACATGTCATTAGGCACCAACGGCAAATCGGGTTCCAATGCCCCCAGTACACGATGTACGAGACCATTCACAAGATCATCAATAGAGGCGGAGACGAAATAGGTAGCCACATAATTGACCTGTGGCGGGGAAGGTACTGTTTGTGAACAAGAACCGAGAGGGGATGATGGTTGTACAGGAGGTATCTGGTGACCAAAGAACGACAACTGATCGATAGTCACAATTTTTCCATCATGAGGAAAACAAACCACACAGAAAAGTGAAGAAACAAGAGCTCCCATGACATAAATATAGTCATGGCCAAGGAGAAGACTGAAATCCAATGTAGAAATTTTGAATAATTTAACACATATTCAACAGAGATTATCCTGATCATGTACTATTGCGGAAAACATACACAATACATAAGCTCCTCTACGTTGATCATCAATATAGCAGCATCAATAACAATAGAACATCAAGAGCATTCACACATTACACAGTATGTATCCCGGGGAAAACATCTCGCTAAA
>APFE031353723.1:70537-101016 GCA_000404065.3 Pinus taeda
ACTGAGTTAATTGATGTATTCTATAGTTGCATTATGAGTTAATAACTTGTGAATTAATTAATAACTAATTCACCCAACTCATCTCTAGTCTATTTGCCAGTTAGACTTAATACAACCAGTTTAACAAAGCTAAACTGAACACAACTCCATCAACTGCACCTCCAGTCCACTAAACTCAACTCACTTGAGTTCTAACTGAAGTCCTGCATGCAAATATTAGTCATCCCATAGGTAACCACGTATTTCCTTCTGGGATCTGCATGTACCACATCCGTAGCTCATCCTGAAGTGCTCCAAGAGAATAAGACAAAGTTTATAGTCTAAATATTATTATGAGCTAATAATATTTGACTGTTCTATATTTAGACTGAGCAGTCACTCCGCTGTGGTCTAAAAATAGAAGTCCATCTATTTTTTCTAACTTGATCAATCATCCATAAACAGCAACCTGCAATCCATAGACATGATCCATATGTCTAAAAATAGACATAGTCTAAAAATAGACTTGCGCCAAAAATAGCCTGCGGGCCCACTTAGTGAAGGCGACTCTTTTCACTAAGCTCCATCATCTTGTTGCAATCTCAACATCGAAGGCACCTTGGATGACCATCATGTCTATGTAGACAATTTTTCCTCCTAAATTAATCGGAAACTGTGGAAGGATCCCCAAAGGATGAATAGTTCCTCCGTCGAAAGCTAGCAGATTCTGGGTGACTGGCACAAGTTGTGGGGAGCCCAAAGCTTGCCAAGTAGTTGAAGGCATGAGGCTAACCAACGCACCTTCATCCAAGAGAGTGCCAGGCACTGCCTTATTATAGGAATGTACTGTAATATGGAAAGGCACATAATATGGAAGGCGGAAAGCAGTCAAGTGACTCTAATCGAAGGAAACGACTGAACTACTTGGTGGGGGTGTCATATGATTGCCCCCATGCTCTACAGGAACCGAAGAAGTACTTCCTTGATCAGTAGGGATAGGAGGGTCGTTCTTTGACTTAGGAGAATTTGATGAGATGAGAAGAACATGAGCAGTATAATCCTTAGGCTCTTTTGGAACAAAGTGAACAACTGGTGCTGAAACCAAGTTGACACTCTCTTCAACCAATGGTTGGTCAGAAACAGGCATAACACAGCCAGGCTCGGGAAGAGCAGGATGGACAAGAGACAAATCCAAGTCAATTGCTTTTTCAACCGAGAGAGGGTCAGAAGAGAGCCTCTGATAATCAACTGGAAGTTAAGGTGAAGGAGCTGTAAGACTTTCCAAAACAACAGAAGCTTTATCCGTGAGCGGACAAAGGTGAAGGAGATGGTTGCCTTCACATAATCTATAGGGGAATCTAATCTTCCCTTTCTTCGTACCATTGCCAGTTAAGGGAGAAGGATCGACATGAGCATCAACGAGCGATGAGGGATGATCTAGATCGTGAGACCATACTTCTAAGATCCTAGGAATACCAGGACAATCACGAAGAAGATGGTCACCCTTGCACAATTTACAAGGAAATTTAACCTTCCGTTGAGGACGAGAAGGTGTTTCCATCGGAGGCGTACTCGGAGTAATAGTTGCACAGGTGGCCTGTCACTTATCTAACTTCTTCTTCTTCATCTTCCTCTTCTTCTTCTTAGTCTCTTGGTTATTGGATTTTGAATTTTTACTAGGCAAAGTAGGTGAGGAGGATGAAGAAACATGGGAAGAAGGCGAAGGCTCAACCTTAGAATCATGTCATGATTCAAACGAAGGAGACAGTGGAACCAGAGTCATGATGCTCGGGACCACCGACGTTGAAAACAACCAAACGGGCAAACCGATGGTTAACCCAGGCAAGGACAACGTTGCCATATACGGAGCACCAACATTTCCAAAAGAAGGAAACGAACCAGGTTTCCCATATGGGGGGAGGCCTTGGCTGGTGGACTCTGGGAATGTTGCCATTGGGATCAACCTTGAAAAGAACTCTAACTGTAACCAGGAATATTTCGTGGGCAATAAATTTTATGACATAGGAACAAAACTTGACCTTTTCATATTTAAAGAGTCGAGAAAAAGGATAAAAGATGACTCTAGTCGCCTTCGAATGTTTAATAAGCCTGAAAGGACAAGTGCTCAGATGATCCTTTTACTTTTAAGGAGTTGAAAAGGAATGAAAGTGACTGCTCTGGAGAACTAGACAAGAGGTTTACCAGAAAAATCAGAAAACTGCATGAACACCTTGGTGATCAAATGAAAGAGAAATGACCAAGGACTTTCCGTACGGCAGTAAATCTTCCCGAATGCTGTGTTCAGTGTGTTATGGTTCATAAGGTGGCAGACTCGGCTTCCTATGGATAATAGGATGATAACCTAGTGGGGTCTCCCGATATATACTCTACGGTACGGGGAGCACAAGTCCGTACTAGCAGCTATTGAATCATAGAAGGAGGAATCACCCAACCTTAGCGAAAACAATAGTGACTAGGCTTAACGACGCCGGAGCACGTCTCTAGCCTAGACCTCTAGATAAATGTGCGTTAAGTTCCAATGCGTTGTTAGGTTCATTCAATATATTTTAAGAGATAATCTTGGATTAAGTTTCGGTTTTCAGGCCCTATCGAATGTATTTCAACAATTCCTAGGATGCAGCTACAATGAGTAAATTACCATTCCTTTCGATGAACAACTACCTAGATACGGGTAAGAAGTTCATTTCCAAGCAAATGCAAACCAATACAAGCAAATGCAAGCACTAAGAAACATAATGCATCAACATGCTTATCTCACAACTACTAATGAAAGATTTGAACTTTGCTTTCCAATTTCTTAATCATGAAAATCCAGTAATGCAAATGCGCTTTCACATTTGTATGCTGTATGAATGCAATATTTGTAATCTTTGGAATTTTAATGACAAACAGGCAAGTGTAAACCTGACTGATCCAAACAAGTGTGATCTATGTTTGATAGTGTGGAAATCAAATCAATATGAAGAACTGGTTCAATAACCAAACACTAAAGACCAATTAGAAAGAAAACAAGCAGTAAAACAACCTCAAACAAATCAATCAGCTAGTTGTGGAGAAATCTTGGACGGACGAGTAACCCAAACAAACAACTTCTGGATGAAGCATTGAAGAGAGCTAGGTCACACGGTTTGAAATACAATACTCACGTAAGTGAAACCAAGGAGAAAGTGCCTTAACCAAATACAGCCAAAACAAGTTGATGAGAGACAAGAGACGGCAGGGGACAAGCAACACTGGTTGATTCAGGATGTAAAGTTGTAAAAAACAACTTCTACAGGAATCGTCGTAGGGCTCTAACTAGCAACCTGAGACGAAAAGCTAATCATCGCAAGCACAAATCTATCAACTAAGCGACGTCGTTGCAGGTGTACACGTGTCTTCAGCGACGAGCCAATTTCAGGAATCGTCGTAGCTGTGTGTCGGAATATTCGCGACGTGCAACCTGGTTAAAGAATACAAGCGTGACTCATCGCAACTGTTAAAGGATAAACAACGACGATCTCATTTAAGAGCAAAAACAATGCAAAAAACACCTAAAGCACACTAGAATAATCTTTCAAACAGTGAGAGGGGCTACTAGATTGACTCAAGTAACCCAGAACACTGATCGTTCAGCCTCAAAATCAAGAGACACTAAATCAAAAACAAATCAAGAGAAAAACAAGAGACAACACAAAAAGGAGTCCCTAGTGGAGTCACCAACTTGTGATGTAGTAAATGTTACCTCTATGGACAGAGGCAACCCCTTTAGCCCTAAAGTGGGTCTAGTCACAACAAGACAAAACAACAGCTAATTTCCTTAAACAGTCATCGTTGAAAGAGCCTACCTCAAACCGGTGTTTGATGGAGTTTTTGTCGCGCTGCTTCAGCTATCATTTCCTTCTCCTTGATGAGCAATTCACCTGAAACAACAGAAGAGAATAACAAAACACGTAACATAGCACAAAAATGATCTATTTACTTACAGAGTCAAGGAACCATAAGCTATCAAGCATATTTTACACAAGACATAGGAAATCACCATTGATTGTATTAAAATGAATAAAAGCAAAGCTTACAACCAAGCCTTGACATCGCAAGCTTTCTTGAAGGGTCTAGTCGTTATGTTTCTTCAAGCATTCACTCTCAAAAGGGTCTCCCAAGAAGATGATAACTCTCTCTTTCACTCATAAGCACTAGTACAAGGCTAAGGCAATCCACAACCAATTGCTAGACTATCATCAATTCACACTGCAAACTATCAAACTCACACCAAAGCTAGCTAATTTGCTCAATACCAAAAACTAAGAACTCGCTGATCATAACAATGGGGAGTGCTTTTATAGGAGGAGGAGCCTCCATAGATGAGGGAGAGGGAGCTTATCCTCAAGGGAGGTTTCTCAAAAGGTGGAACCACCATCCCAGAGGAGGAAGGGCGAACTTCCTTGACCCAACAACCAGTTCCAGAACCACCCAGAGGCATTATTTTTGAACTAATTCTCCATATCTAGATCGTCGCAAGTCATACACTAGGGCTAAGCGACAATGTCGCAAGGAAGCAGTGTATTCAGAACCATCGTTGCAAGAAATATCTTAAGGACTTACACCAAGCCCTAAAATTTGACCGTCACAGGAAAAAGATGTACCCCTGCGACGACGTCGTGACGCTATAGTTCATTACAGAGAATCATCGCAGGCAAAATGAGGTTTACTTGCGATAATGCAGAAAACTGGGTAAAAGGGTCAATCTTCAGGATTAAAGAGCACTTGTTAATCTTCTTGAATGAGTGGAAATATGTGGACACATTCATTTGATGTGTGACACAGGGGAGATGTCGCTCATAGACTGACTTTATCCGAGATAAGGGGATATGAGGCCAGTGACAAATTACTATGTAAGACCCCCTGTCAGGGGGTTTATAGTGGGATGAATGCCCCCCTGCATGGGGTATGGGGTAGCGCCCAATAATTTTTTTTATGCAGACCCAAGGATGGGGGTGGACCTACCCATGGTTTTATGCATGGGTTTTGCACATGGTTTTGAGCATGATGGTTTTCTGCCCATAGTATTTTGTAGATCCGGTCAAGGGAAATACGATTATGTTCTAATCTAGGGTTATGGATTGGGGTTGATGAATGCTTTGACATGTATATGTATTGTAACATTGAAAGGAACATGATGAAAAAATCTATCTGTAGTCCCAGTTTTGGGATTCAAGGGAAAATCTTTGTGTATATTTGTTTTATGTTTTATGTTTTTGTCATTGTTTATTTTTCTATTCGAAGAATTAGTTTACAGGTAATTTATGTACAGAGTTAAAACCTACACAATCAACTAGATGAGCCAAGCTATGGTTACACCAACCAAATTAATTTGGAGGGCAACTAAGCATGTGTTACAATACCTCAAAGGCACTACCCAGTTTGGACTATGGTACAAACGGATAGAGGCAGTGAAGTTGTGTGGCTTCACATATGCAGATTGGATGGGGAGTCCATCAAATAGAAAGAGTACATCAGGCGGAATTTTTAGTGTTGGGCTCGCAATTGTTTCTTGGTACAACAGGAAGCAAAGATCTGTGGTGCTCAACTCGACAAAAGCGGAATACATGGTTACCAATCAAATAACATGTGAGGTGATCTAGATGAGAAAGATACTTGTGGGACTATTTGGCCACATGATGGATCCAATTGTGATCTACTGTGATAATCAGAGTTGCATCAAGCTCTTTGAGAATCATGTACTTCACGATTGATCCAAGCATATATATATATGGTATCACCATTTACGAGACTGTGTACAAAGGTGAATAATGTCACCACAACACATTCCAATAGAGGAACAAGATGTTAACATTTTGACAAAGGCTTTGTTAAGTGGGAAGTTTGAGTTCCACTGGTGCAAGATAGGGGTGGTTGATAACCCCTTTCTTACTGAGAGGAAGTGTTGAAAAAGGTAGCAAGAAATTCTCAATTTGATTTTGCCTTGATTAAATTGTGAAAATTCGAATTTCCACATCAACAGAGAACTTGGATGTCGTTAATTGAGGTGATATGGCTCTTGTCACTTAGTTAGCTCAGTAAATTCAAGTTGGAGGACTTAGATTCTAGTTAAGCATGTGTGATTGCTAATTTGTAGCAATCAAGGTCAGTTATGTCAAGTTGTTTTCAGTTAAACTAGTTCTAATTGTTGGAGGAACTAGTGGAAGGTCAGTTGTGCATCGAGACTTCAGTCAAAGTCAATGATGATCTAGTTAACTGATCAATCAACCAAAAATAGCGAGTGCATGTAGAGAATTTGAGTTCCCCAGCTATGATGGAGATTCCAAGGTAGTGTAACATCAGTTGTAGACTAGTCTTGAGTGTACAGGTGTTGCATGCATTCAAATGATCAACCTTGGGAATTGCATAATCAATTTGAGTAATTTCCTAAATAATAGGGGCCTAATTTCTTAAGGAATTTCATAAGGAAATAAGGGCTCAAGAAAAGGTAGAAAATGACTAAGTCTGGGTCAGAGCTTCTCAGTGAGAGGAGAGTTACATTATTCTGGGTCAAGTTCAGTTATCTAAGGTTGTTTTCAATTAAACTAGTTCTATGTAACACCCTCCTCCCACATTTACCCAAGCTAACTAGTCCAACAGGGTAAACATGTGATAAAGAGTTACTATGATATGAATCGACCTCCTATATCACCTTAAGGAAGTGGAATTGACGGACCGACACTTTAAAGACCTCCCTCAGGAGTTACAAAACCTTTAGGAGCCAACCAATCCCTACAGGTGTCCAACCCTTGAGATAACCTGCTTATTAACTGAATTAGACCTCAATTCGCACTCATGACAAGCCCTCCATGCGACTAAAACCTTCCAGTCATATACACAACAATAGAATCCATGCGACTGCAAACTTTTTCAGGCAGTTCTGTGCGAGCGTCCCTAGATTTTGAGCCACTTTTTAGGGCCAAGACTCAAGCCTTTTCCAAAAACTTGATGAAACTTCTAGAAATAATAAATAACATGATGACCTGAACAAGGAACTGACCTGAAAAGGCATAACCATGACATAAATTCGTCAAACACCTCATGAACATGTAATCTACAAGTCATATAAACACATACGAGGATAGGGACTTCATACTTATTTGAGAATCGCCAAGAAGGAATGATGTCCTCTTATAATAGCCGCATTATCATATATTAGGTCATACATTCATTATTCATTCATTTACTAATCAAAATATGATGAGATCCATGACTAAGATCTGTCATTAAATGATGCTTATAACCAACATATAACCAACGAAATAACAATGATAGAACAACCATTATAACCACATAATAACAAACACATTTACACATAATACACAAGAGGAAAGGAGCTCTTATTAACATATGCAAAATCCAACTAAGTCAGGGACTTCCACATACCACCCAACCCTAGATTGGGTTGAACCAAATATTTCTTTCAACCAATCACCCCCGTGCCATATTCCAAGCATGAATGTGGGACTTTCAACAAAACAACCATGGCATCCCAAGGATTTACCACAATCCACCAATGGATTTATAGGACCAATCCTTGATCTATACAACTAGGCTTTACAACAATCTCGCCAAGGGATTCCTTGGCCCAAACAAGAAACATACACTTTGAGGCTTTCTTCAATCCCACCATATACCGGTCTAGGGATCACTATGTATATACAAGCATGGGTGCCTCCGGATTTCTGCACCTAAAACATGAGGAATTTGTCCATCTCCACCTCTATAATTTACTGTATATCCCGCCATTCATCGATTGAGGATTCCTAGGCCTAATGAGGCTACACCCTCTAGGATTTACCATATATCCCACCATTCACCGGTTGAGGATTCTTAGGCCTAACAAAGGCATACACAATCAGGCTTTACCACAATCCCACCGTCACCGGTCCAGCAATTCCTAGGCCTTACGTTTCCTCCTGAGACCACCCCACTCAGTTTCCAAACCATCTGACACTCTAGCTCAACCAAGTAAGATAAAACCCTATCACACCATGGCTATCTAGAAATGGCAAGGTAAGGCTAAAAACCATTGTCACACCTAGAAAAACCCATGCCAATGATAACAAGAGAACCAAAAACACACATGCATGTACTATGAATGCCAAAACTAGCAAGGAAATCATACATGCAACTCGATACCTGCAAGTAATCCCATTGTAGCCACTTGATCCCGCTCTTCCTTGCTTGATCTTTGCTTTCCTTTTCTTTCTCTATCCTTCCTTTGTTTTTCTTGCTCCAATTCTAGAGTGCTCCAAGAAAACTCTAAGTGTCCAAGAGTACAAGAGAGATAATAAAGAAAGAGCTCCAAAGTTGAACTGACAAAAGTTGTGTCCCGATCCTCGTAAACCTTTTTATTAATGAGGCCTCTAATTTCTTCAATTTTCCATTATTTTCCTTTATTTCCCTCATCTCATGCAAATCGTGATCTTTCACCTTCCTTTCTTCCTTTATTTTCATAAATAAAATGCCAAATAATGCCTCTTTGCCTTTTCAAAGCCTTTGTCATTGCCTTTTCCAATTTCCCTTAGCCATAATAAACCAAATTAACACCACACTATGATATTTTTCCCAACATTCAACTTGGAATACGTGTTCGATGACCTTGGTTATTATTTTACCTTTATTAAATTTGTTACATGGAATTTTGATGAGAGTTGTTACTGAACCCTCCCCCTTGGGGGAACACCATCCTTGGTGTTCAATGACACCTACAACCAACAAAACTAATGAAAAGCAAAACACACTACCCATGGAGCTTTATAACTTAGCTTGTTGTAGTATTATAATGAACAACCTGCTGAAAATCAAGCCAGCATGACAACATAACAACATGACACCCATACCACTTATTGGAGCTTTATAACACAACTCAAGGTGGTATTTACATCCATATACATATATACATATACCAAAATTTCTTTGCCTTAACCAGAAAAAAATGAAGGATACATAGCCCACATCTGATCAACCATCTCCCATGTACCTTCATCGAGCCCAAAGAGCTTCCACTACACTTTAACCTGCTCGATTGCTCGGTTCCAAAGCATGAGCATCTTTCTCTACAAGGTACACTGAGGTTTCAGATGGAATTCTTGTTCTGGCTCCACCTGCAATACAAACTAATCAATAACATGATCAACATCTTTCACATATCTTTTAAGCAATGAAACATGGAAAACATCATGGACTTTCACAGTTGAAGGCAGTGAAAGTCTATAGGCCACTTGTCCAATCCTCTCAAGGATCTCGAAAGGCTCGCAATACTGAGGTGCTAGCTTAGCACATGATCCAATCCTCAAGGAGCTCTTCTTGGGCTTGATGCGCAAGTACACTTGTTCCCCAACCTGAAACTCCTTAATCATCAAGTTTTGATCTGCAAAACTCTTCTATCTATCCCGTGTTGCCTTTAGATTCTTCTCAATTACTTGCATTTCCTATTCCACCTCTTCCAACATGTCTAGACCAATCAATACCCTCTTCACTAGATCACTCCAACTGATGGAACTATTACAACTCCGCCCATATAGGGCCTCAAACAGACTCATCCTCAGTGACTCCTGGTACCCATTATTGTAAGAAAATTCAACCAATAGAAGATACTCTTCCCACTTCCATTGTTGATGCATCACATGCGTCCTCAACATGTCCTCTAGAATCCTGTTGACCCTCTTTGTTTGTCCATCTATCTGTGGATGATAAGTTGTGCTAAAGCCCAATTCTATACCCAAACTTGCAAATAAATCTTTCCAGAATCTAGAAGTGAACTTGGAATCTCTATCTAACACAATCTTCTTTGGAACACCATGCAACCTCATTACATCTCTAATGAAGACCTATGCTACATCATTAGTTGAATAAGTAGACTTCACTGGAATCAAGTGCGCTACCTTTGTCAACTTGTCCATAACAACCATGATGGAATCATGATGTCTAAATGTCCTTGGCAAACCTTTAATGAAATCCATGGAAATGACCTCCCATTTCCAGTATGGGATCAGATTTGGTTGTAGTAATCCACCTGGATGCTTACACTCTTTTTTTACTCGTTGATAATCCAAACATCTAGCCACAAACTTTGCCACTTCCTTCTTCAAATTCGGCCAATAGTGTAACTTCTTCACCACTGTCAATGTTTTCTAATATAGTTTAGCATGAAAGTCCCTCAAGATAAGCCTTGTGAGCTCAATGTTATCTGACACATAGATCCTATCCCTAAATCTGACCAAACCATTCGCCTTGAGATGACAGTCCACATCCTGATCACATTTGCCCTGTTGTAACATATGCATAATCTCCATGTACCTTTCATCCTACTGTCTTGCCTGTAAGATCCGATCTCGTAGATATGTCCCATAAGAACTCATAGTTTCTATGTGATTTACCTATATCTACTTGATAAGAGTATCTGCAACCCCGTTCTACTTTCCTTTAATGTATTTGATCCCAAAGTCGAACTCACCAATCGTTTCCAACCATCTAGCTTTCCTGGCATTTAGATTAGGTTGGTCAAATAAGTATCTCAATTCATTGTTATCACTCATCAATACATACCTCCTGGCAAGAAGATAGTGCCTCCACATCTTCAACGCATGGATGATCGTTGCCAACTCAAGATCATGTGTAACATAATTCTACTTGTGCTCATTCAATTTCCTTGATTCATAACATACCACCTATCCCTCCTGCATCAGGACTCCACCAAGTCCTCTCTTGCAGGCATTTGTACACACCACAAATTCTTTATCTAGATTTGCAATCTTAAGAACTGGAGCATTTATCAACAACCACTTCAACTGTTCAAAATTTGTTGCACACTCCTCTGTCCATTCAAATTTCTTACCTTTTCTCTGAAATGATGTGATAGGATATGCAATGCATGAGAAGTTCTTGATGGACCTCCTATATTAACCGACTAACCCCATGAATGACCTTACCTCATCCACATTCCGAGGAGTTTCCCACTCCATGATAGCCATTACCTTTTTTGGATCCACTGTTATGCCTTCCTTGGAAACGACATGCCCCAAGTAATGTACCTCTATCTGAAAGAAACTGCACTTGCTAAGCTTGGCATACAATTGATGCTCTCTTAGCAGTCTTAACACTGCTAAGTGTTTCACATGATCTTCCTCATTCTTAGAATATATCAATATATCATTAATGAACACAATAACAAATTTGTCCAGATAAATACACAACACACTATTCATTAAGCACATAAAAGTAGTTGGAGCATTAGTCAAACCAAATGGAGCTACAACAAACTCATAATGCTCATACCATGTCTTGAAAGCAGTCTTGTAGATGTCCTCTTTTTTAATGTGTACCTGATGGTATCCTGATCTCAAGTCAATCTTCGAGAACATCGCCACTCCCTTCATTTGATCAAACAAGTTATTGTTCCTCGACAATAGATACATGTTCTTGATGGTTACCTTGTTCAACTGCCTGTAATCAATGCAAAACCTGAGAGTACCATTGATCCGAATGGAAAATGGAATCAACCCATGGTATTCATCCATCCATGGAATTTACCCATGGTGTTGTAAGTGGCATCCATCCATGGTATTGTAAGTGGCATCCATCCATGGTATTCATTCACCCATGGTATTGTGACATCCATCCATGGTATTCATTCACCCATGGAATTTACCCATGGTATTGTAACCGAAATATGCTATAAGTAGCAAGTCACATTTTGTAAAAGGACAGATTGTTCACTACAATGTAGCTTTTATAGTTATTATCTGTTTTAAGGATACATTGTGGTAGACAATCTGTCCTTTTACAATATGTGATTTGTTACTTATAACATTTTTCGAGTGCAATACCATGGGTAAATTCCATGGGTGAATGAATACCATGGATGGATGTCACAATACCATGGGCAAATACCATGGGTGGATGCCACTTACAATACCATAGGTGGATAAATATCATGGATGGATGCCACTTACAATACCATGGGTAAATTCCATGTGTGGATGAATACTATGGGTTGATGCCATTTTCCATTCGGATCAACCATTCTTCTTCTTCACAAAAAATATTGGTGCGCCCCAAGGCGATACACTTGGCCTAATGTATCCTTTGTCAAGCATTTCCTTCAACTACAACTTCAGCTCTACTAACTCTAGTGTGCTCATCCTGTATGGTGGCTTTGATGTTGGTGCTGCCTCTGGTACCAACTCAATAGAAAAGTCCACTTCCCTGTGAGGCGATAACTCTGATATATCTGCAGGAAATACATCCTGAAACTGCTGTAGAACTGGGTACCAATTCAAGACCTCCACATCCTTAACAACTTTACCTTTATCACTAGAAATATGCACTGCAAATAACACACACCCTTTCCTGTGATTGCACTTTGCTTGCATAGTTGTCACCATTCTAACTAATGTTGCATTCTTCTTACCCTGTAAGATCCTCAGTTCTCCATTTTCATCCAGGCACTCAGTAACTTTGTTATAACAATCCACATTGGTCCTATGAATATACAACTAGTCCATACCCAAAAGCATACTATACGATCCCAATGGAAGCACATTCAAATGCGCTGATGTAGGCATACCATTCAAGTAAAATGCACAAGCTCTTACCTAATGATGAACTCTCTTCTTTGTACCTGTAGCCAATTGCACTAACCAAGATTCTTCATTCACTTCATTATTCAAATCATACTTATCCACCAAGTCATGGTTAACATAACTATAATTAGATCCAGGGTCAATAAAAATAGAAATAACTTGATCACAAAGCTTACCGTCCATCTCGATAATAGATGCCTGGTGATCTGCCTACCTATTATACAGTGCTGCATATATCCATGGAATGCTCTGCCCAACATCCCCAACCGTCTATACCTCCTATGCATTGTAGATATGAGGTATGACGCCTTGATTCTATGGGAAATATCTCTTAAGATTCTCTTTACCACATGTAGAACATTGCAATCGTCTGTTACCATTATCTTTATTATGCTATTTTCTAGGATGAGTTCCATTAAACTTCTTGTAAGGTGCAAAATTTTCTTTATCACCTGCATCCTGGGGTCTTATTCATTTTGGTTTCCATTTACCTTTAGCTTTGTGCTTCTCTTCCATCCTTGTTAAGATTCTATCTTAAGCTTTGATTGCTCATAACAGTTCTTCAACTTCCCAATGACTTCTTCCAATGACCGAGGTTCATCGTATTCAATCCAATCTTTAAATGTTAATGGTAATCCACTGACAAATCTCTAAAATTTGGCTTTCTCATCTTTAATATATTGTACATACCTCAACAATTCCATGAACTTGGTCATATACTCCTCATTTGTCATTGATCCCATATTTAGCTCATAGAACCCCTTAGATTTACTGTCATATTACCTTTCTGACAAATATTTCTTCTTGAAAAGTCTCTTGAATTCATGCTAACTACACTCTTTTGTCCTAATCTCTCTAACCTGCTTAATGTCTTCCCGCCAAATGTATGCTTTCCCTTTGAGGATGAAGATAACTATTATATCCTTCATTTTCTTTGTGTAATCATGCAGCTCAAAGAACTTCTTCATCCCAAGTAACCATGCCTCTGTATCTCTTCCGGTTTCTTTAAATTTCCATCAAAGGTAGGTGGATTGGCTTTCTTGAACTCATCTCGCAAATATCCCCTGTCACTCCTCCCATATGGATGTTAATGATGATGACCATGATACCTATCAGAACCATAATAGAACTTGTGTCCATCACCTCTCCTATCAAGTGTGTCAAAGAACCTGCCATCTCTAACTGTGTCTTCTCAAAATGACTTGTGGCCACCATGAGACGTACTGCCACATGCCCCATTAGTCCTATCCTCCTGCCAATGATTGATCCTAAGTGGCCCTTTGTCTCCGCAACTCTAGAAAACTCCGAAGGATAAATGCATTAAACTCTGCTTGTTTCTCATGTGCCCGAATGATCCTATCATTATTTTCTTTGCAACTTCTTATTTATGCCTTCAAACTTCTCAAAGTGTCTGCTATATCAGGAGAGTACCTATCACCATGTTTCTCATCAAATCTATAGGGAGAGTCTCATGAACTGTAGTCGAGCATCTTGCTAGTCATCTTTGATCTTCTCCTTGCAAGCATACCATGTCAGCTAAACCAAAACATAAACATAACCAACATACCTCAATATAGTTCAGGGGAGGATATCTCATCTACAAGATCAACCATATTAGCACAATACATATATATAAACATAATCATATCAATATATAAACATTATCTCAATCATCATCCGATTACCATGCATGACCATGCCAACCGCATACTACGATCTCATGCATGACAATTATAACCATGAAAATGCATGCATACATCCACATAAACAATCAGACATACACGAAAAATGCATATTCAACTGATCATGCATTCACAACAATACATCCCAACAACTATGTATTCAACTTCTACATGACAACACAATTGTAACAATGACTACTGCCACGCATATATAACAAACACATAGACCACAAGCATAATGAACACATATGCAACGTACGTGTATGCATGACAAACACATTTTGCTAATCAAGTCCAAGGTGTGAACCATGCTCTAATACCACTCTGTGGTATCACATATCACCCAAAGAGAACGAAAACTAGACACCGCCCAAAGAGAACGAAACCCGCTCTGATACCACTCTATAACACCCTCCTCCCACATTTACCCAAGCTAATTGGTCCACGGGGTAAACATGTAATGAAGATTTACTATGATATGATTCAACCTCATAGATCACCTTAAGGAAATGGAACCGACATACCAACACTTTAAAGACCTCCCTTAGAAGCTACATAACTTTCATGAGCCAACCAACCCCTCCAGGTGTCCAACCCCTAAGAGAACCTGCTCCTTAACTGAACTAGACCCCCAATCGCACTCATGACAAGCCCTCCATGCGACTGAAACCTTCAATCACATGCATAGCAAGGGAATCCATGTGACTGCAGAATTTTTCAAGTAGTATGTGCTAACGACCTCATATTCTGAGCCATTTTTCACGTCCAATACTCAAGCCTCTACCCAGAACTTCATGAAACTTCCAGAAATGATAAATAACATGAACATGTAATCTATAGGTCAATAAACACATCTGAGCATAGGGACTTCATACTTATCTGAGAATCACCAAGAAAAAAAATCCCCTCTCATAATAGAGACATTATCATCCATTAGGTCATACATTCATTATTCATTCATTTACTAATCAGAACACGATGAGAGCCATGACTAATATCTTTCATAAAACCATGCTTATAACCAACATATAACTAGTAGAATAACAATGATATAACAACGATTATAACCACATAATAACAAACACATTTACACACAATACATAGGAGGAAAGGAGCTCTTGTTAACATATGCAAAATCCAACCAAGTCAGGGACTTCCATGTACCACCCGACCATAGATTAGGATGAACCAAATATTTCTTTTAGGCAATCACCCTCGTGCCATATTCCAAGCATATGTGGGACTTTCAACAAAACAACCAGGGTTTCCTCAGGGTTTTTCATAATCCACCAAAGGATTCCTAGGCCCAAGCCCTCATTTATACAACCAAGCTTTACTACAATCCTACCAAGGGATTCCTAGGCCCAAACAAGAAACATACACTACCAAGAATTACCACAATCCCACCATATACTAGTCCAGGGATCACTAGGCCTATACAAGCATGGATTCCTCCACATCTCTCCACCTAAACCGTGAGGAATTTTCCCATCTCCACATCTAGGCTTTACTGTATATCCCGCCATTCACTAGTTGAGGATTCTTAGGTCCAACAAGACTCCACCCTTTAGGCTTTACCATATATCCCGCCATTCACTAGTTCAGGATTCCTAGGCCTAATGATGGCATACACAATTAGGCTTTACTGCAATCCCACTTTCACCAGTCCAACGATTCCTAGGCCTTGTCTTTCTTCCTGAGACCACCCCACTTAGTTTCAAAACCATCTGACAATCCAGCTCAACCAAGCAAGAGAGAACCCCATCACACGATGGCTATCCAAAAATGGAAAGGCAAGGCTGAAAACCACTGTCACACCCGGAAAAACCCATGCCAATGACAACAAGCGAACCAAAAACACACATGCATGTACCATGCATGCCAAAACAAGTAAGGAATCATACATGCAACTTGATACCTCCAAGTAATCCTGTTGTAGCCACTTGAGCCCACTCTTCCTTGCTTGATCTTTGCTTTCCTTTACCTTCTTTGTCATTCCTTTTCTTTTCTTGCTCCAATGCTAGAGCACTCCAAGAAAACTCTATGTGTCTCAAGGAGGACCTTGCAAGGAGGACCTTTCAAGAGAATTTGAAATGAAGGACATGGGTCTCATGCACTACTTCCTCGGATTGGAAGTATGGCAAGGCGATGGGGAACTGTTTGTCTCTTAAGGCAAGTATGCAAATGAGATACTACAAAGATTTTCGCATGGAGAGTTGCAAACACATGAAGACACCTCTAGAGACCATCTGGAAGAAGGAGGATGCCACTTCAAGTGAGGAAGTGGATGTTACCATTTATTGACAGTTAGTGGGTTCACAAGTGTACCTTGTAAACACACATCCAGATATGTGCTATGCAGTCAACCGACTAGCCCAAGTTATGGTTAGGCCAACCAAATTATATTGGAGAGAATTTAAGCATGTCTTACGGTACCTTAGAGGAACTACCTGGTTTGGACTATGGTGCAAATAGATAGAGGGAGTGAAGTTGTGTGGCTTTACAGATGCATATTGGGTGGGGAGTCCACTAGACCGAAAGAGCACATCAGGTGGAATTTTCAGTGTTGGGTTTACAGTTGCTTCCTGGTATAGTAGGAAGCAAAGATCTATCACACTCAGCTCAACAAAAGCATAATACATGGCTTCCAGTCAAGCAACATGTGAGGCGATCTAGATGAGAAATATACTTGTTGGATTGTTTGGTCAGATGATGGATCCAACTATGATCTACTGTGATAATTAGAGTTGCATCAAGCTCTCTAAAAATCCTATTTTTCACAATCGATCCAAGCATATAGATATCTAGTATCACCATTTACGAAATTGTGTGTAGAGTCATGTAATGTTGTTGCAGTACATTCCGGCAAAGGAATAAGATGCTGATATTTTGATAAAAGCCTTGTCAAGAGGGAAGTTCAAATTCCACAGGTGCAGGATAGGGGTGGTTTATAATCCCTTTCTTTTTGAGAGGGATTGTTGAAAAATGCAACAAGAAATTCTCAATTTGATTTTGCCTTGATGAAATTGAGAAAATTTGAATTTCCACATCAACAGACAACTTGGATGCAGTTAACTTGTGTGACATGACTTGCGTCACCCAATTTACTTAGTAAATTTGAGTTAGATGAGTTAGAGTTTAGTTAAGCATGTGTGATTGCTAATTTGTAGAAATCAAGGTCAGTTATCTAAGGTTGTTTTAAGTTAAACTAGTTCTAACTATTGAAGGAACTAGTGGAGGGTGAGTTGTGCAGTGGGACTTCAGTCAAACCGAGTGATCTTCTAGTTAATTGATCAGTCAACCCAAAATAGCTAGTACATGTAGAGAATTCGAGTTCCCCTGTCTTGGTGGAGATTCAAAGGTAGTGTAACATCAGCTGTAGACTAGTCTTGAGTGTAAAGGTGTTACACAAAGTCAGATGATCAAACTAGGGAATTGCACAATCCATTTTGGAGAAATTCGTAAATAACAGGGGGCTAATTTCTCAGTGAATAACACAAGTAAATAGGGGATCAAGTAGACGAAAAAACTGACTAAGTCTGGGTCATAGCTTCTCAGTGAGTAGAGAGATAGGTTGTGCACTTGAAGGTTGTGCTCAATTGAGCAAAGCAATTGTAATACATTTCTATTCATGAGATTAATGCAAGCAGAAATTGGGGTTTTTAGTAGATTTATTTCCCAGGAAAAATACGATTTGCATGTGTGCGATTTCTTATTGCATGCCTGGTATTTTTGTTCTAAATTATGAATTGATGTTCGCAGAGTAACAAAGTAGGTTTGTATCTTGTGATTTTGATTAAAACTTCATAAGAAATCGAAAATCTACATCATAATTTTTGCAAAAACTTCATGAGCAGTTGCAAATGTGCATCATAAATTCTACAAGCGGCAAGAGAGGGAGAATAAAAAGTATAAAAGTATCCAGGTCAAACTCATTCAACTATTATTTGCTGATGATATTCTCTTATTTGGACACGGCTCAATTGAAGAATGTCGAAGCATTTGGGATATAATTATGTTGTATTGTGAAGCCATGAGCATGGAACTTAGTCCTTCCAAATAAAGTATGCTAACTAATGGAGTTTCTAAAAGTCTAATTTAAAATTTAAATTTTTTCTTCCTTTTTGGGTTTTTTTCTTTAGATGAGGAAATAAAATATCTTAGTTATCAATTTAAAGGCTAAGATTTACTGAGTTGCAGATTAGCTTTCGGCAGTAAAGAAAGTGGAATGCCAGATCAATTATTGATGCAACCAATGGCTCTCTATGGGAGGTTGGTTGATCCTTATAAAATCAGTTTAGGAAGCAATCCGAGTCTTTTGGTTAGCCTTGGCTAGTATACAAAGAACAATTTTGAAAAAAATAGAAGTTTATGTTTCCATTTTCTTTGGAAAGGAAAAAAATAGAAAGGGATACATTTAACAAGGTGGAAACAAATTGCTAGCACAAATAAATTCAAAGGATGCGGGCTCAAAGACATTTTCTTTTTTACAAAGGAACTAGCTGCCAAAAGTATTTGGAGGAGTATGTTTGATGGTGGGTAATAGAGAACTCTAATTTTGAGAGAAGTATTGGAAGAATAAAAAAGTCAAAGAATGGGTTCGATCAAAGATGAAGTCATGACAGGGAGGGTCAAATATTTGTAAGGTGTTGGTGTCAGTTTTTGACCTAATGAAAAAAGGTCCTTTTTGGCAGGGAAAAGATGGAAGCAAAATAGACTTAAGCAAGCATCCATGGATAGGAGGCAATGGCCTCAAAAGAATTTCCTTGAATCTAGTAGTGGCATTAAAGTATAGAGAAATTTGTTTTCTTTCTAAAGTGATTGATCCTGGTACCATTGAGATGTCCTTTAGACCTTGGAAATCAACTAATGCTCGAGGCCTCTTAGGGAATATAACATGGGAATGGACACAATTTGTCTTATCATTTGCATATAATGGCATTAGAATGAGCAGAGAACTAGAAAAACTCATGTGGAAAATGAACAAAGAATGTGGGGTGGTGATGATGAAATTAGCTTATGAAATGATGGAGACAAAAGAAGTAGAGTCAAACCCTTTTTAGTGGTATAAATTTGGTTGGAAGTGGTGTTGTTCTTTAAAGATAAGCCTCTTTCTATGGCTATCACTAAATAATGGGATCCTCATGTAGGAATATTCAGAGATGAGGATGGGAAGGGCCTACAAGATGCCCACTCTACTGTGATAATCAAGAGTTAGTAACACATTTGTTCTATTGAGAAACCAAGTGCTAGAAGATAATGATTGATTTCTCTTAAGTTGATAATTACTTGTGAATGTTTGTTGGCTTCTTATTATTTATATTATCTTCTTCATCAAGTAATTATACAATTGTTGAAAACATAAAGATCACAAAGAGGCAGAGAACATAAGAAATTAGGCTCCAAACTAGGGAAAAACCAAATCAAAATGATATATCCAAGACCCAAGACCAAAACCAATACTACCACAAAGTTCCCAAGTCAACCCTCCTCCAAGTCAACTCCAACAACTCAAAGTCAACAAATTCAATGCTAGTCAAATTTTCTGAAATCTAATCAAAATCATAGAAATTTTGGATCTACATTCGAGGCCAAATTTTGGCCCAGTAATAGCCTCAAAAAATCATAGGAAACTTCACACATGTGAGCAAAATTAGGGAAAAAACTTATCTTTTCTCTCTCCGTTGACTTTGACTATCTTATCTTCTTGTCTTTACACATAAATCAATGTGATGTGTGGGTGAAGGAATGAGCTTCCAAGAGGTCGAGTTGAATTGTATTTGAAGTTGTCCAAGAGGGTCGAATGGCTGCCATATAGGCTGACTTTTCCAAGGAGGGTCAACTTGGTCTTGTGTTGATGTTTTTACTCAAAAATAAATTTCTTTTTCTTTTCTTTACAAGAAGTCCAAATGGGATTTGACTCAAATACATTTATTTTTGACTTGTGATAAATTATTTTTGACTTGTAATAAATTATTTTTGACTCTTTTGAATCTATACACATGAAGAACATGCTTTGACCAAAATTAAATAATAACAATGAATATAATAATAAGTATTTCAGTGATAAAATTACATTTTACTATGTTATGAAGACTAACACAAGCCTAAGATTATATCAAGAATACCCATCCTTCTTCAAAGAAAGGAACATCATCAATACATCAACTACCTGCTTTGTTAATGGAGACATACTATTGTTTCATGAATTCATCCTGCATCATATCACGAATCATAGACCACTTTGACCTTCTTGTTCTCTGAAATCTTCATATGATAAATATCAAAATCGAATCCCACATGTCATTAAGTAATTCATTAACGACTCTAAAAAGTCAAACTGCTTCATAGATCATATTAGATTTGTTCGAAGTCCCCAGTATGATCACCATAATGTTATCACTTCATAACTTTTCAAGGCTCTGAGAAAAACCCAGAGGTAACCACAAAACCACTTGTAAGCTTAGAAGATAACCCTTTTAAACTCAAAGAGGGATCTCTCTCTTGGATTTAGATTTGTCGTTTTGAGATTTTATGCTAGTTATTGAGTTATGAGTTTGGTTTTGTTGACAGTGCTGGACCTACCAACATGTCAGGGGATCTCCTGGGTAAGAAGTCCTAACTAGACATCAGACTGTTTGCTATAAGAGTCGAAACAATGGTTCGTATGGTATCGCCTTGACCGCAGTTGCACGCAGAGGCAAGTAGGATACCCCTGTTGGTAGCAAGGGTGTGACACACACAACAAGCCAAGGAAGGTGTATGAACGGTTCTAACACGCTGAGAGTGAGGTGAGTGCACCCCTTGGAAACCTATGGAACACGTGGTTATGAAGGGACACACGAGCAAGGATGCACCACAAAATGGAAGGAAAGTAAGCTGAAAATCCAAAGTGATGGTTAAACCAACATCACATTTCAGTAAGATTCATACATACATATATAGAAAGAGTCTATACACACGTGCGTAAGAAAACATATACATATATCATTTAGAGTAAACAAGATAGCTGAAATACAATAACAACATATGCATGAAACGTGCTGGATATGTTATATGAAGAAGTGAAAGTTCCAATCATACAATACAACCATGACCGACCACTAATCCCGATAGCAGAATGTTACAGTCACCACTGCCTGCTCCTCCAAAGAGATGTACTAGCTCTGCACTATAGAGAAGCTAAGGCTCATTACAATACTCTCCAAGCTTTCTCTAAGATACTCCTATCGGAAGCTTGACTGACCAAAAGCCTATACATCGAGTTATGAGGGACTATATATAGCAAAGGTGGGGTAACCCTTGACATTCCCCTTTGTGACTGTTCATCTTCCCTCATGACTCTTCAACTACTCCATGATTGTTATAGTCAGCTAGTGACAATTGAACTTCCAATTGACAAGACATTACATACAATCTGCACATGTACCCATGTGAGACAAAATAGGCTTGAGCAAGCCATGCAAGACATCACTATGACTCAGATAACTGTGGGAAGACCAGCTCTTTGGCATCCTCACGATGGTCGATAGTAGTGAACTGATGCCAAGCTCGATAGTCCGCGATGGTGTCTGTGTACTCTGTGGTGACATCTTTCTGGAAACAAAATCTTGTCTCTATTGCATCCGGGTACACTTCTCTAGCTCCTATGTCCAACTCGTCTAATAACATGCACATCATTGTCTTGAGTGCAGCCAGACCAGCGACATACTGATGCATGGTGTTTGCACTGATTGCCAAGTCTGCGCTGGTGGCTATGCGTGTCATCTCGTCAAAGTATGAGTCAAGCTCTAGTTGGACGTGTGCCTTTGTCTTTGCCTTGGTGAGTGTCCCGATAGATGGGATCGCATGTGTGCGCACAACAACATCCATGCTTCTGAATACTTGTGCATGGGAAGCCTGCAAACTAGTGATGAGCTACGAGAGTTCTTCATAGTTCTGGATCTAACTCTGAATATGTGCCTTCAACTCGACTGCTTTGGGCTTCATCATCTTGGGCAAGTGTAATGGGGCTCCCTTGTATGTCATTGTCCATGTTTGCATGTGGTCAACAATAGTATGCAAGTTTGACAAGATATGTGCTCTCATAGCAAATCATTGTTGCCAACTGTTGAGATGGAAAACTGCCTTATGCACGGTACGAAACTTGGAATACAATACCTGCATGATTGTCTCAAGGGATGACACTTCAACTAGTATCACCTTCTTCAACTCTGTTTGGGCGGATGCTGTAACCAGTTCTCATCCCTGCTTGTCTGTCTGTAACTACTTAACCTTTTGTTCGTTCTCCACTATCAAGAAGTGAACACCCGAGTTAGTGGCTTCGGTATATGCTCTGGTAGCATTGTCTAATGCTACTAGATGCTTGCGCACGTCAGACACGATTACTCGTTCCTCAAACTGCACAGGAGATGTGTGGTCATCCGGAGTAGACACTCTGCACGATTTCACAGCTCTATGTTGCAACTCGTTGAATGATATGTTGTGCATCACCTATTCCAGATTGTCTCCAAGGATCTTAGTGTCCCCTTGGTCACTCAGGACTTGCTCTTCTTCTGGATCTGGTGAAGCTGGTGGGTCGACCTCTTGGTGGTAAGGGATGAGGTCGATGTCTTGCTCTAACTCTGGTTACTACATTTCTGTATCGATCTTCTCAAGTGCTCGTTCAATCTCTTGAGCGAAGTCCTGCTCTTGTGACTGCTCACCCTATTTGCTTTGTGCTAGCTGTTTGGATGAGTCGACTACCTGTACGGGCACAGGTTCATCTGTCTGTACCTGTTGCGCCCCCTGCTGTATCTGTCCTTGTTGTGCTTCCTTCTCCTGTCTGTGCAGCTCCTGTTCCTTCTGGAGTTGCTCCTTCAACTCAAGCAACTCCTTCACTGTTTCCTCCATCCTCTGTTCTTCTCTATGCCTTTGCGTGTTCCTCCTATCACGCTCTTGACTCTTCACCTCTATTGGCAACGTTGCTTTCTGCACAAGTGGGTTTGCTCTGAACTTACAACTTTGTTCTGTCTCTGCGCAGTCCACAATCTTTCTCTTGCCTTTGTCGCATGCCGGTATGTTTACCTCTGCTGGTGCTGGTGCTCTCTTGGATGCTGCTTCACGCTGGTTCGCTAACCATTCCACAATGATGCCGACCGGTTCATTGGGACTAGAGAAGCTGTGACAATATCTCCATGGGTCTTCCTCAGCCCAATGACACGCCCCATGGATGCATAGAAATTGTACTCTCATGCAATGATCCTTCAGAAAACAATGCGGGTCATATGCATTGTAGCTTTGAGTGTCGAAAGGATATTTCTTGCACTTTTCTGCTTCGACATCCGCATGCTTGAGATTCTGTATCTTGTACAACCCGATCCGCAATGGAAGAGTGGGCCAAGGTGCCTTCTTCTTCCGGTGCAACCTAGTTGACAGTCCCGTCGAGATGTGGTACGATACTTCTTGCATGACGAGCTTGTCCATGGAAAACTTTGGCAAAACATGCAGAGGCTTCTTCGTGCTGTACATCCATATGAAGGTGCCAGATGGTGAGGCATACCAATCGGCTATGTCGATTAGTGCCTCCATTGCTGCCTTCGACATGCAAGGTGGATCTTGCTCAAATATCATCTTGTACACCGGGGTGACAAAATGATCCGATAGTTGTGTGATGATGCCTCAGAAGCTGCATTCAGAAAACAATTTACAATAAGTATTGACAAAGGTTTCTGCTGATGTCCATGCCCACTTCAAGCCTGGGAACTCCTGACGGGCATATATTACATCCAGGATGTATGCAGACATGTAGATTTCTGCTTGCTGACCTTTGGGCGACTGCCAAGCTCCTGTTACTTGTTGCTTCAGCTTGTGAGACAACATGTCAGACCAGTTGCATGCTTTACCTTCACTGGCCAGTTGGTCCAACGTGATCACCCAACTCTGCGGGAAATTCTCTGTGTTCTCTTGGCCATAGAAGAGACATGAAAAGATGACTAAGTACTTATAGGCCTTCTGTAGTATCTTGTCTTGTAAATATGGTTGGGTGTCATCCATAATTTGGATGGCTCCTTCACCCAGTTTTTCAAAAATATCCCTGGAGTTGGTATTGCTGCTGGGTATGCTGAAGGGTGTCTCCATGGTGATCACTGGCTTCAACAAGTGGTACATCTGCTGATAATCTTGTGCCATGAAGGTAGCAATCTCCGTCCCGCTGACACTGCTCAATGTCATCATCTCAAGATCAATGTGCGAGGAGATCCAATGTATCATGTCCGTGCATGGGAATGCGGGATACCTGCATGCAATTCGATACAAGTCAGACTTTGGAATGTTCACATAGACTTGGTGGTCTTCAAGATTTTCCCCAAATGTGCCTGAGAATGCATCATTGACCTCTTGCCATTTCATATTGATATCTTTGTCTACGATCAACTTGGTGTCTTCGTATATCGGCAAACTCATAGACACTTGCTCAACTGCTGCTCCAGTTTTGCTTTCGTCGGTGTCCTTTGATCCTGCTCTCTTGGAGGTCATTGATCCTTAGCAATTGAGAGATAGACAAACACCTGCTATATCTAGAGACATGGCGACATGCATGGCAATAAATATGTCAGTTAAAAACAAAGAAAACTTGAGGGATGACATGCAACATACCCGGGGAACTATTGGAAAGGATTGCGCAATTTTCACTACGAGGTCGGGAGACTAACTACTGGAACTGCGGAAAAGGCAGTCCAAACTGTCAGGAGGATACTTGACTGCTGAATTACGCAATGCGTAATCCAGACTGGCCTGCTGGGTACTGAGATTGCGCAATGTGACATTTTAGCTGGCAAGGGATGCAGGGCTAGGGACTGCATTGCGTAATTTTCTGGGCCAACAGTCACTGCCTCTCAGAATTGCGCAAGGCAAGATTGGAGGGCATTGACTGGCCAAATTTGTACATTTTCTAGGAGGAAGGTAGAGCCTTCCCTCTCATAATTGCGTAATGTTGTTTGGGTGAGGCAGAGTCTGGGCCAAGGTTGCCGAGACCCGCCGACAAGCAACTGAAAGCAAATAAAGATGTGAATGCATGGCAATACTGAGTGTAAGAAGAAGTGAATGATCATGCATGTAAATAGTGAATGCAATATTAAAAAAACATAACAACATGCATGTGTGTGAAACAAGTCACTGAATCAACGACTGTTCGTGCAAAACAATGTCATGCATGCGACAACAGTGAGATGCTAACGAAAACTGAAACGATGCTTGTAAAAGCTAACATGCATGCAAACGACAACAAGCGTTCATAGAAATCAATTAGACAACACTCACACAAGCCAAAACACAAAAAAACGACAGAAATGCTGCAAAAGATAAGTAAAGCAGAGTTACTCGTAAATAGCTGAGTTGGATGTGTTGAAGACTCCTGGATGTACTATGGGATGTCAGAGATCCAATCTCAATGTTAAGATGAGCTCTGAAGCATCGAATAAATAAGTTTGAGGCTCATGACGTGCATGCCACAAATCTAGGAAAAAGTGACACTTGGAGGAAAGTTTCTAAAACGATCTTTGCATGTAACCTCCAGCTCGTAAAAATAGCTCCCTAAAATCTAGGGATGCTTTTTGCATGTTTCTTTTTTCTATTTTGGGAAAAAGCAGCCCATGCATGCAAGTCAATTTTTTTTGGTCCTGGAGGGAACAGATCAACTTGAATGCAGATGCAAAAACCTGCTTGACTGAGAGGGAATTTTGTGCAATTTCTGGGAGGAAGCTGGGCTGGCTGTCCAGAGGAATTATGCAATTTTTGGGAGGAGCAAATGACTGCTGCCCAGAATTGCGCAATTTCTGGGCTGAGCTACACTGCTGGGCTAGATTGCGCAATTTTCACTAGGAAGATTGTTTGATAGGATTGTTCAGTTTTTAGGCCCAGCAGGCTGCCAGTCAGATTTGCGCAATTTCTGGAGGGAAGGTTGGTTCCCCTCCAGAATTGCGCAATTTATTGAGGGAGCTGCTCAGCCAACATTTGGCCCAAGTCTGGGATGGCAGCCTGTGGGGGGAGTGAAGAAGCTATCATGCACAAGATGGTAAGCTGTTGAAAGACCAATGAAGCTCATGCACTTGATAGTGAAAGACATGTTGCTGAGGATGGTTGGTAGGGAGGCTCCAAAACGAAGCTAAGGAAAAAATTTGGAAGAAGGTTGTAGCCGTTACAACACTTGGTGACACACTGGTAGAACTCCAACTTTCTAAATGGACCTTGTTCGTGAAAAGAAAGTCTAACACCTTCGAAAGTATTGTTCAGTTCTCTGGTCGTCTTGGTTTCCACACTTGCTAGATTGTAAGATGTAGCATTTGCGAAGCCCTTGGTTGGTTGACACACATTCCAAGCCAAGTCAACATAGTTGTTTCGGTTGGAGATGAGGGGTATATTGGTGCACAAGTAGTATGTTCGTCAGAGTTTTAGTTTCATCTTTGGTGTTGCTTTTCTGTTAGCAGTCCTGGACAGTACCCGGCAAAGTCACTCAGGTACACAAGCATCGCTCTACTCCGAGCGACCCTAGTCAACACCCCAGTGGAGTTACTTGCATCACCTCTCTACACAGGAAGCCTTTCTCTTCTTTCGCCTTATTCATTTTTCATTTTTTTCGAAAATTTTCACTTTTCATTTTTTTCATTTTTCATTTTCATCATTGTTCATATCACTTATTCATTTCAGAGGTGGAAGAGGGATCCCGACTTGTTGAGAGTAGAAGAGGTTGTTCCTTCAAAGAAGTAGTTTATATATATACCTCTTATGTGATTGTTAAGGTTTCCTCCTCACCTTACTCTACTTGACTGAGTTGACAAGGATTAACCCAAAACCAACCGACTAGAGTAGGTGACACTAGTTAGCACGCAAGCATTGTGTTTTCACCAAGGTTCACTTTCAACAATACGTATTTTACATTAGCATATCATGGACAAAAGATAACAAGTTCTTCATATAGAGGCATGACGACATATAACCAAGTATTGATAACAACACAAGTCCTCTTGTATTTTACCTATCTTGTTTCAAGAGTCACACATGGTTTCATGTGAAACTAACCTACGAATGTAAAACAAGCAAACAAACAACAAAACAAAGCAAGAGCAGAAGTAAATGTGTAAGCAAGTGAATAAGCAAACAAGCAAGCAAGCAAACAAACATGAAAAGTAATAGGCAAACATGCATGCAAGCAAACAAACAAAAAGCAAACACTACTCCTACTCCTAAGCTAATGGTGCATGGGTCTGCTCACATGTAGTGATACTTCCAATGCAGCCATCGACGCATTGGTCGACCCATGTTGGTGAAGGCATGGTTCGCGGACAACATAGTTGTGCGAACCAACAAACATGAAAGATATAACAATGAAGACAAACACACTCTGAGTTTATATGTGTCCACAAAACATAAGTGAGTGTAAGTGCATGACATGCAATCTGTGGACTTGCCATGATGCTGTGCGACATTGCGTGCAGCTGTTAAGCATACACATACTCTTGACAATGAAATGCAAGCAAACAAAAGGAACAAAGACAACTTGCGTCGCGCACATGTTCTTTCCATGTAAGATTCCTCCAATGCATGAGCGATGGGATCGTGTAGTTTGAGTGAAGGAAGCATAATTTGTGTGTGAGGTTGATCTTCAATGCATACAGATGAGTGATGAGGAGCCTCGGGTGTTTCAACAATTTCTTGATCGGAAGTGAATCCAACCTTAGGACAATGAGGGCTTGACATAACCATAAGCTCGGGCTGAAGTGCCTCAATAGTATATGGGGTTTTGACTTCGTCGATAGATAGATCATCATAAAAAGGTGGATTGGAAAAATCAACTGTGATAGAATCATCACCATGATCGAATACGTGAGTAAATTGATCACAACAGCTAAAATCAACAAAACCTATGATTTCATTGGCATCCCCATGATTTGATGAATCAAACAAAAGGGTAGATGAGAAGCGAAAAAATTCACCCTCTGTGCTTTTGGAAAAAGCAAATGAAAAATCAAGTGGATTTTCAATGAATAATTTGTCCTCTCCGTTGTCGGATGATGGACTGACATCCGATGTGTTCTGCGAATGATCAAAAATGGGTGCTATTAGTGTTAGTCTTGTTTTCCTGACACCAGTGATCAAATATGCTTTTACCAAGTCTGTCAGGGGTCTCAAAGTCAAATTTTACCATGTCATTAGATTTACAGAGTAAAATTTGGTTACTGGTTAGTTGGTCTAGGAATGAGTTTAGTCTTTTGGGAAAGTCACATATGCTGGTCAGCTATCTCATTTAGATGAAGGTGTCATGATAAAAGTAAGTTTTTCCTTATACTAGTCATCATCATCATTCCATTCAGTTCCAGGTTTTTCATTAGGTCATTAGGGTTTTCAAGGTCCATCATTATCATGGTTAAATCCAACATTGAATAAAGCATGACAAGCAACTCTTTGACATTAACTTGTTGAGTTTTCACAAGTTCATCAAGATTTTAGTTTGAAAGGCTCTAGGAGAAGAAGTTCCAGTGTTCAAAAAGTGAAAATACAGCTAGGTTTTAGATTTTTAAGGTGACTCAGTTTTAAAGGTGAAAAATCAGTTTTTCAAAAGGTTTGTGGGGCCTATTTCTTTTCAATGAGGAAATTGACTTGCCTATATAAACCAAAAACCCCCAAACTCATTTTATTTTCCTCTTATTCCTCTTTGTGCATCGAGATCTCCCTTCGATTGGTGAGAAAAACTCAAATTTTAAGGTAAAATTAGCAAAAAACTCTAGGCATTGCGCTTCCAGAGATTGCGCTGCGCTTCTGAGGCTGGCACTATGCTTCTGGACACTGCATTGCGCTTCCAAAGACTACGCTGCGCTTGTGCCAGAGCAGCAAAAAATCGCCCAGAACTCACCCTAATCGATATTTAAAGCTTACAAATTGTTTTTCTTGCAAGCCTAGACTCATATACAAGTAAGTACATCATCTTACTCACCTTTTTATTTTGAAAGATGAATTCAAAGCTAAAGATTTATTCAATTAGGGTTTCTAGTGAATTTGTCATGAAATGAGGCTAGGCTTGATGATGGTCATCTAGTTTTCATAAGTTTAAACATGTAAAACCTCATCCTACACCTCTACACATGTTTCATATACATCATGAACCACTAAGCTAACTACAAACCACTAAATTACTTCACTAAAAATGAAACCCTAATTCATTCCTATGGAATTTGGATAGTTTTCCTAGAAACCCTATTTTTCCTTTTTCACAAATACACCATTCCTTCATTTCACCTCCTTTTATCTTCATAAGTTGTTCATAGTCCATATCCGCCTCCTACAATTCCCCTTGCCATTTTTCCCACTCCACCTACCCATCATTTCATTTTTCACTCATCCCTCACTGTTTTTTCTCATTTTCCTGCTGTTGAGATTGCAACAAGATGATGGAGCTTAGTGAAAAGAGTCGCCTTCACTAAGTGGGCCCGCAGGCTATTCTTGGCGCAAGTCTATTTTTAGACATATGGATCATGTCTATGGATTGCAGGTTGCTGTTTATGGATGATTGATCAAGTTGGGAAAAATAGATGGACTTCTATTTTTAGATCACAGCGGAGTGACTGCTCAGTCTAAATATAGAACAGTCAAATATTATTTGCTCATAATAATATTTAGACTATAAACTTTGTCTTATTCTCTTGGAGCACTTCAGGATGAGCTACGGATGTGGTACATGCAGATCCCAGAAGGAAATACGTGGTTACCTATGGGATGACTAATATTTGCATGCAGGACTTCAGTTAGAACTCAAGTGAGTTGAGTTTAGTGGACTGGAGGTGCAGTTGATGGAGTTGTGTTCAGTTTAGCTTTGTTAAACTGGTTGTATTTAGTCTAACTGGAAAATAGACTAGAGATGAGTTGGGTGAATTAGTTATTAATTAATTCACAAGTTATTAACTCATAATGCAACTATAGAATACATCAGTTAACTCAGTTGCATGTCAGTGCATGTTCAGTTCAGCAGGGGCAGGTGTTAGAGGATCAGATTGCTATCAGTTGTGACTATAGTTGTGCATGATCATTCACAACGAATTTGGATCATTCATTCATCAGTATTCTCATGCAGGATTGCGCAGTGGAGGCAGGCAAGCAGCAGAGGAGATTTGAGCCAGTGATTGATTCAGATCTGAGCTGTATTGTGTGTAACAGA
>APFE031353725.1:0-10557 GCA_000404065.3 Pinus taeda
CCCTTCTTCTATATCTACATGCTCTTATTTTAAAAAATTTAACCAACAAGTGGATTTTATTTTTGATTCGATGACATAGATTTTGCTTTTATTACTATTTTTGCCTAGATCACATGGACTGTGCTTTTATTAATACTTTTTCTTGGAAGACATGAATTGTGCTTTTATTACCATTTTTTCTTGGATGACATAGGTCATGCTTTTTACTATTATTTTTTCCTAAATGATTTAAATTGTGCTTTTATTACTATTTTTAGTTAGCCGACATGGATTGTGCTTTAGATTGCCCTTTTATTACTATTTTTAGTTAGCCGACATGGATTGTGCTTTATTACTATTTTTTGTTAGATGATATGGATTGTGCTTTTGTGCTTTTATTGTATAGCTCTGAAAAAGGCTGGAGCGCCTTTCCGCATCTAAGAGATAATCTGAGTCGTCAGTTGCAAACAGAATTGGCATCATCATATAAGAGATAATCCGAGCCATCCGTTGCAAACAGAATTGGCATCATCATCTGCAATTAGTAAAATCGGTTGTCTGTGATAGCAAAGTGCGAGAGATAAGTGACGTTGCTTATCGAACAGGTTATCTTAACGGACAAGGATGTTGATTGCTTTAATTCTATTCAAATTTTGGGTTCATATTGGCATTGGCATTGCATTTCCTCTCATCCTCCTCCTCTCCCAGTTTCCCGCATTGTGTGGTCTAGTCTCGTGCGTTTGGAGCTTCATATGGCTTATATTTTGATTTTCACTCCAACGAGAGAAGCCAGTCAAGTTGAATCTCCTAATCGACATGCCATATTCATTGGTTGCATTTGGTCAAAGGACCTTTTTGTACCATACATATTTTCCAAAAGAAGCTTAAGGGTATTATAAACACAAACCAAGTTTATCTACCTTCCTTGATCCCAATAAATTTCTCGTCACCTAATCTAATCCAAAAATAAATGTAGATGCTCTAATTCCTCTCAGGGGAAATATAATCACTACATATGGAGGAAATCATATAAAAAACTTGAGCAACTCTAGGATATGTTTGTATGAAGTGTCTACTAGTTGATTGAATTCTACCAAACATCTCTATGATATAAAGTGTCTATTGTGTCAAATTTTCTCACTTGTAAGTGAATAGGGTAAACAAACCCATAGTACCATACATGTTCTCCCTATTATGTACCTAAGCACCAACAAGGTAAAATTTGTCCATCAGAAAATAGTTATAGGCTTCAAATTATACCAAATGAGTCAAATCATGCATAAACATACTTGCTAAAGCCATTATATATTAATTGTTGAGTACATATCAAATTTTATTAGGCATAATAATGTCTAGACAACACGTAGGTGTTGGAAATACTGAGAGGGGGACTGAATCGGTATTTCTTTCCAATTGTTACTTTTACCAGTTAGATCACTTATATTTAGAACAAAAAATGAACAGTAGAAATAAATTCCTTTATTAATATAATCTTTACAATGAATCAAGTACAATATATGTAGGGATCAAACCCCAGAAGAAGAAGCCTAGGCTCAAACCTAGGATGTACCAAGCACCTACTTGGACTTTAGTGAGGCTTCGACCTCTAGTGCTTTGACCCTATCTTATCCAAGGCACCAACCTTGAGTTTAGGAGCACCAAATCCAAGGACACCAATCCTATAGCTTCGCTTTGTCAAGATATGTTTGGTTTCACGACTCCCAAAGTCTTCTTCACCGAGCCCTGTCAATCTTCAATTATCCCTTCACTTAGTCTCCACATCACATCATCAATGACAAACTTGTCATACAGAAAGTCTCACCACTGTTATTCATAATACCCAATCAATCTCTTCAAGTTACCTCATCATGACATCAACACTGCATTATGATCTTCAATACAACACTTCAATGTGTCTTCAATGAACTGCACCAAGTTCTGCACCATCTCTAATAATATTTACGCACCTCCTTCAAATCTGGTCCAAGGTTAGTCCCAACGATTACTTCAAGTTAGCTCCAAAGTGTGCACCAAAATTTGCACCATGACTTATGCACTGCACCAATATTTCAACACTAGATTATCTCAAGACTACTGGACCACTGCTGCACCAAGACTTCAACACTAGATTGTGACAATTATTCTTTAAAAATGTCCTTGCACCACACTGCACCATACCACTATTCAAATTGTTCCAATACTTCTACACAAGGATTTATATACCATACTACATCTATTCTGCACCATAGTTCTTCATCAATTCTGCACCAATATTCTTGCACTAAGACTTCAACATTGCACCAATATTTTAGTACTGCACCAGGACTTTTGCAACACATCTTTACCAATGTCCTTACTGCACCAAAACTTCAGCAATAATATTATGGCATCATGCTGCACCAATTTACTGATCCGAATTTTGATATGCTGCTACAAGCCCGGATATGATACCTCAGGTCCGAATTAATATGCCACTCCTCAATGCTTCATTATACTCCACTGTGCTATCTTCAGTTCATGGTTGCTTGACTTCACTGTGCATTAGGATGTTTGTTGTTTTTGTCATGAGGAGATCTTTATCTTCAAGGTTTCATTTTCAAGTGTATCTACCATAGTCGAGGCTTGAAGCAACACACAACCGTAATCCAAAAAAAACTATACAATCCGCAATCCAACACAGTCTGAGGATTAATACTCCAATACAATCAGAGGGCTAGTAATCCAACACACCGTCATTACCATGTGATCCTACCTAGTCCACAAATTGAACCAACAGTTCGAGGTTGGTGTGTCCTTGTTTGGTGCACAGTTCAGTATTGGTGCACAATTCCATGTTGATTGGTGCATAGTCCCATCTTGATTTGTGCACAGTCTGAAAGCCCTTAATCCACAGTTCTCACAAAGATAAATCCTTTAGAAAAATGTGTGCCTCATACTTTTTAGGGGATGTTAACTTACCGAGCGCTAATGCACAATTTTCCACAGAGATAAATGTATGCTTTCAGAAGTATGTGCTCTTGTTGTTCACAAGATGTGAATTATTGTATCTTCTTCCTTATATAATTTGAACTACTCTGAGCTCTAAATACATTGAGGGCCTCCTATATATATATTTTCTTGTGCATGAAATAAACAAACATGTCTTTTAGTTAAGCCTACATGATTTTTGTTTAGGCATAGGTCATCTTACTGGCAGAAGCGTGCCTTAAACTTGTAAGATCTCATTCTTGCTCATCTTTAGGAGATTTTGCTCAAGTAATAGCTCATTAGAAAGGCAAAACTATTCTTTACAAGATGGTGTAGGTGTCATCAAGGAATTCTTCCTCTAAGATAGTAAAAAGAAATTTTTAGTGTGACTGATTAATTATTAGTGAAGAAATGAGGGTAGGGTAGAATGCCTTGACTATTGGGCTTCTTCATTATGTAGTCTGCATTATTAGGATCACCGGAGGTAAGGACATCAAGCTTCACATAATTGGAGGTAGGACATGTCATCATGTTTTTTTCTTCTAGGCCTTCGTCAAGTATAGAGATATGGTAGTATTTCATTATGATCAAGATACATGATTGACACTCCATTTGTGTCTTCATCACTTAAACAAGAGTTGTAGTCATCCTCTAGCATCTTCAAGAATATTTTCCATCCCGGTCACTATCATATCAACAATTGAAATCAACAATAGAATAATTTTGATTTTGAACTAATTTCGTAGCAAAAGAAGTAGATGTCTTTCTGAAAAAAAGATAGGAACATGAAAATAAAATGTTTCCGGTTGAGCAAAGGGGTAAAGGAAACAACTTGAGCTTTTGAGACACGGTGTATAAGTATGTGTCCAACGGTGTTAACACAAGCTCATATTAACATTATTCGAGTTGTTGCTAACTACCTAGAACGATGTTAACACAAGCTCATATTAACATTCTTCAAGTTGTTGCTAACTACCTAGTTGTTTCGTAGATTATAAAAATGTGAGTAGTTTAACAAATATAAGTTTAGACATTGACTATTAACAACACCGGAAGGTGGGAAACATTAGTTCCCAACTAATCCTATGTTAAGGAAGACAAGTACACAATAGTGTTCACAAGAAGTGTTGAGGTCTTACAACTTATAGTTGTGGACGGTTTAAAGCCATAATATGGATGCAATGTAGAGCACATGAACCTCCTTGGTGGACCTTATGTGCAAGATCACAAATCCATTTATAATGGATACCCCATCACTCAGAAGCTTCAAAATATGGAAAGGTTTGTCAATTTGGCTTTTCCTTCTACATTTTCCTCTATTCCCAATTGTTATGAGTATAGGTAGCCTGCATTGTACATACTCATAGAAGAAAGAAGAATGCAAGTACCAAAAGGAGAACATCAAATCATACATGTTTTACAATATTGTTTTATGTGGTTATATTGGTATAAAAATGGTGGAGAGTGATCATAGTTGACCAAGTCTCCAAGGGTTACAAGTATCTGATACAAAGTTAGTTGAGTGATCATCTTTGACCGAGTCACCAATGAAATATTAACGACAAGGTAGATAAACTACAAGACATAAAGTACAAAATAAATAACACATATATATTACATATTTAGACTAAATCCAATATGAATTATGGAAAAAGTATGATCAATTTTGTGATGAAGAAAACAAATGTCGCCAATTTCTATTGATTGTACACTCTTTCTAGTGAATGACATCATTGTTTATAGGAACTAAGATGGCAGGAATAACATGTTTGGATACTAGAAGAATGGGTGTTGAAATGAGAGTGCACGGAATAATTGCAGGGGCATGATGTTCAATTATAGAATGTCCTCCTAATAAGATTAAGGTAATCCTTTGTTGTGGAAACACCTATGCAAAAAATATGACCTTAATATCGTTAGTTGGAGGTGAGCCATGAAGAAGATGCTAACTAGGGCATGGTCTGAAGTAAGTTGAGGATTGGAGTTGGACTCAGTGCTTAGAAAGACATCTCCATGCAAAAGTGTGAGCACTATAAAGCAAGTAGATGAATGCCGACATGGATGCGCATTGGAACATATCAAACATTTTGAACTCGTGGATATTGATATGGTTAATAACGTATCTTCTAGCAAATGCAGAATAAGAGAAGGAAGAGATGACATTGTAGATCTCATTATCCTTGAAGAGCTTGTAGAAGTTATAATACCCACAATTTTGTGCCTTTTTGTGAAATTGGTAGGGATTGACAAAAATCACATCTCAACAATATGAGGGTGTAACATCACAATCAACTGTATCAATGAATGGTCTAATGGAAAATCTGATAAAACACAACAAACATAAAGTAGGTACTACTTCGTGAACCCATCCAATATGATATGGTTGGGGATGAGTGGTAGAAATTTGGATTTTTTCAATCAATTGTTGAGAAAGCAGTTTCTTTTTGTGTCCATTGTCTATGATTAATTGTGCAAGTTGTTGCTTGATCTAGAAATTATTAAGTTAAGAGAGCTCCATTCTTCTATGATTAATTGTGCAAGTTGTTGCTTGATCTTGAAATTATTAAGTTAAGAGAGCTTCATTCTTGTTCTCACAGTAGCTTTTTTCCATGAGAACCCATTAAGGGTGGGTGGAGGTTGAATTATTAACATTAATATCTAGGTATGCATCATTAATGTCAACACTTCTCGGTTGTTCGATGTTGTTCAATAAGAAATGCATCAACCATTTTTTCCTACAAGTCACAACATTCATTATCAAAATGATAGTATCTCCAATGATAGAATTGATGTTTCTTCTTTCCTTCGCTAATCAAACTAGGTGTTTATTGATTGTGAGTATTAGCAAGCAGCTTAGCGTCCTGGCAAATATTTAGGAGAGATGTTCCAAGGAGGAAATTGGGAAGAGTACGAGCTTTGCATCGATGTGAGAAAGCAGACTTAAAGTATACTTTATGCAAAAGGGTTTGTTGTTGTTGTTTATTCGGAACAATATTATTGCAAGTGGATCCATTTCATTTTGGTATCATAGCTATGATATGCTCCAAGAAGTTATCAATATCATATTTGAGGATTGGATGCCTTGGACGAAATATTATACTTGTGATCATGAAGAATTTAATTCAATTGTATTAGGGCTTGATTAAAACATATAGGTGTTGACATATGAGATATTACATTTAGGAACATGGGATTTTGGCATTAAGAAACTAATAAATGACATTTTGAGCAAATGTGGGAAATGAAAGAACAGATTAGGGAAGCCTACAAAAAAGCATTAAAAGTGGAGTAGGAAGAGAATCATGGTGATTTTGAACTAATTTCGTAGCAAAAGTAGTAGATATTTTTGTGAAGAAAGAAAAAGATAGGAACATGATAAGAAAATGTTGTTAGTTGAGCAAAGGGGTAAAGGAAACAACTTGAGCTTTTGAGGTACCGTGTGTAGGTATGTGTCCAATAGTGTTAACACAAGCCTCATCTTAACATCCTTCAAGTTGTTGCCAATTACATAGTTGTTTTCCTGATTATAAAAAAGTGAGTAGTTTAACAAATAGAAGTTTAGGCATTGACCATTAAGGTGGGAAAGCCCATAGTATAACACTGACATAGGATATCTCATAGTTCTTATCAGAGGAGAATGCTTATATAAGATAACTCCTAGTGCTTATGAGAGGAGAAAATTCACATAGGTTATCTCAAGTGTGTGAAGACTATTTTAATTAGATTAAGTTATTTAATTCCTAAACCAAGGTATGAAAATGTTATTGTGATGACCCTTCTTCTATATCTACATGGTCTTATTTTAAAAAATTTAACGAACAAGTGGATTTTATTTTTGATTCGATGACATAGATTGTGCTTTTATTACTATGTTTGCCTAAATGATTTAGATGATGCTTTTATTACTATTTTTAGTTAGCCGACATGGATTGTGCTTTAGATTGCGCTTTTATTACTATTTTTGGTTAGATAATATGGATGGTGCTTTTGTGCTTTTATTGTATAGATCTGAAAAAAGCTAGAGCGTCTTTCCGCATCTAAGAGATAATCTGAGTCGTCAGTTGCAAACAGAATTGCCATCATCATCTAAGAGATAATCCGAGCCATCCGTTGCAAACATAATTGGCATCATCATCTGCAATTAGTAAAATTGGTTGTCTGTGATAGCAAAGTGCGAGAGGTAAGTGACGTTGCTTATCGAACAGGTTATATTAACGGTCAAGGATGTTGATTGCTTTAATTCTATTCAAATTTTGGGTTCATATTGGTATTGGCATTGCAGTTCCTCTCATCCTCCTCCTCTCCCAGTTTCCTGCATTGTGTGGTCTAGTCTCGTGCGTTTGGAGCTCCATATGTTGTTGTGTGTGTATGAATGTAGTTTGGTCTCTGTTATGTCTGTTTCTGTCATGTATTTGGTGTGTCTGTCTGTCTGGTCTGCTTGTATTCTATGAGAGGTGGAGTTAGAGGCAGAATGCTTGTGTTCCCTGAGAGGCAGAGGTAGAGGCAGGTAGCGCATCAATTATTAATTCAAGACCACTCTGCCAGGGATCACAGTTAAATGAGGCATTGCGGTAAAATTTATGTCCAAACTCTCTGTATGGATCACTCTGATTATGGGTTGTGGGTTGCAAACAAGATTCGCTGAATTAGAGAGGAATCAATTTGATTTTAGGAAATTCAATGGCATTGATCAAATCCTGTAATAAATAAATTGAGATGTGCAGTGTTGTTTGGTTTTTTAAATTAGATCTTCAGCATCCTTGACGAGAGGCGGCAGAATAGATCCCTACTTCGCGAATAAATGGAGAGAAACAAGGCTGGCCAATACCATGGTTGGATCTGGGTGGTGGCCATCGTCGAATAATCGTCACTGGGAGCATTTTATTTGGCAGAGCCTGCGGTTTTCTTGGTTTTTAAAATCAGATCCTCTACATCCATGGTGAGGCGGTTTCTTGGTTTTCTTGGTTTTTAAAATCAGATCCTCTGCATCCATGGTGAGGCGGTTTCTTGGTTTTCTAAATTAGATCCTCTGCATCCATGTTTATTGGTTTTTTAAATTAAATCTCGTGCATCCATGGTTAGGCGGTTTCTTGTTTTTTTTTTTTAAACTAGATCATCTGAATCCCTGTTACTTGGTTTTTTAACTTAGTTCGTCTGAGGCAGCAGCATAGATCCCTCATTGCACAAAGAGCGAAAGAAACCGAGCATGTCTTTTGAATATGGCCATGGCTAGCGTCGAAGCATTTTTCTGGACGAGAAATTCCTAAGAGCCTGCTGTAAATATGGAGTTAACGGCGACCATTCCCTTACCCGATTTTCAAGGCCGTAATTTCACCTTCGTATACGGTGCTCCAGAATTGGTTTCTGCGTTGCGCTATCGAGTGGTTTGTCAGTGACATCATTCGTTTTACACATCGTCTCCTAATGCAGCGGCCAGTCTCCCAATGCAGCAGCCATTCTCCAATGCTTGAGCAACACCGTAAACCTTGCAAATATCATGTCTCTGCATGTGGATTCATCCCTCGGAGGTAAGCAAAGCATTTTCTTGACTGACTCTGTTTTAAAGTCATTGTCGATTGCATGTGTGATGAAGAGATTTCTCAGATTGCAATGTACTTGCATTGATTTTCTTGTTCTCAGGTTTTGCACTGAATTATTGAATTATTAGCTATTTCTAGGTTAAGCATATTACATCCAAGGTCCCCGGCAATGCTCTTCAATGATTTATTTTATCATTCATAGCTGAAGCCTGAAACCTACCTATTATCCAGAATTCTATATCAATTATTTCGTTACCATTTTCATTCCCTGCCAGGGAGATCGAGAATGAGTAGGTTCAGGAGGTGGGGTTGGATTCAGGAGGGTATTCCTTCAGATGTTCGGGAATCGATTAGTCAAACTTCACTGGTCATGCTGCCTTTGTAACTATAGCTCAGATGCTTGGCTCCCCATAACTTCCCTTCTGTGGCTCTCTAACTATAGCTTAGATCCCTCTGTTTGTATGTCTCCTCGTGCCTTTCCGTATTTTCAAAATAGCATATATTACTCAGATTGAATTTCTGGATTTATATTTGGATTCAATGTATTTGGTTTATATTGAATTTCTGAGTTATGTTGTACTTGTAATTTAATGGCTCAATTTTTTCCTATAGGCACATGTGGAACATATGGATTTGATTTGGGCCACCTTTTTATCCTCTCCAGCACCCCCATTTGGGTCAGCCCTTTATTCTCTCCAGCTCTCCAAGACACTCTACATACTGATGCAGAGGTTAGTATCTAATCCAATCTCACCCACGGCCAAATTAGCCTGTATATATGAGATTACATAAAACCCATAACTATTTTTTGATTCATTATAATTTGGTAAATTTTCTCAAACACTGGGCTCTCTCTGTATTTAATTATTTTTAAATTTTTATTTTATGGTATATTTTGTTGGCATTAAGATTTTTTAACAAAAGATTTGTTAAAGTCATCAAAATATTTACATAAAAAAGCATGTAACCATTTTTAAGAATCAGATATTGTTCGCCTCCTTTCGCTTTTGAAACACTAAAAATAGTTGTTCACATGACTTGGGAATGTATGATTGGCTAGAAGCTTTCAACCCAGGATTTCTGTGTGATTGTTACCATTGCCCCATTTCAATTTGAAATGTTTCACTGTTTCCTATGAACCTGCGGATAGTACTCAATTCACTCCAAATAGTAAAACGCCGTATCTATTCGCTTCCTTTCGCTTTTGAAACACTAAAAATAGTTGTTCATATGACTTGGGAATGTATGATTGGCTAGAAGCTTTCAACTAAGGATTTCCATGTGATTGTTACCATTGGCCCACTTCAATTTGAAATGTTTTACTGCTTCCTATGAACCTGCGGATAGTACTCAATTCACTCCAAATAGTAAAACGCCGTATCTATCTTTCTAACATTGTGAATTTTCTGTAGGGGATACTCACAAATTTCATTGTCATAACTACTTAGATTAAATTTCTGGGTTTATATTTTGATTTTCTCTCCAATCACTTTCGACATCATGTAATTTTGTATTTTCTCCCCCTCAACTTGGCTTGTAATTTTGACTCGTTTGATTGTTTGGGAAGGAAATGAATAGAGGCTTTGAGTTATCACTCTAACTCTCATTCAGTGTTTGTCATTATTATGATTATATTTATATAAATTTCAATTTCTCCCACTCATTATTGTTGGATATTTTGCCTGTATTAAAAAAAATGGTGAACACATCTGAGATTTCATAATAATTACATATATGTTGGAGACCTTGCCAACTAAATTATATATTATATTCCAGCGCATAAATACATGCAAGAAAACTTAATATACTATATTACACATATATATAATATATTATATATAATACAAATATATGCATACAAACTTAATATATTATATTACACAGCATAAATACAGAGTAGTGGGCTTACGGTTGGTTGTTGAGTCTCCTGGAAACCGTTGTTTTACACATCGTCTCCTAATGCAGCGGCCAGTCTCCCAATGCAGCAGCCATTCTCCAATGCTTGAGCAACACCGTAAACCTTGCAAATATCATGTCTCTGCATGTGGATTCATCCCTCGGAGGTAAGCAA
>APFE031353732.1:0-17433 GCA_000404065.3 Pinus taeda
AAAATAAAACCACATAAACTAATGAAATAAAAATCAATAAATAGTAAAAGGGATGAATCAAGATAAAACAATATACTAAAATATTTTTTAATCAAAATACAAATATAAAAGAGAGGGAGCCATGCATGATTCTCAATATTTTGTTTTATTAATATGGAAAATAAATAAAACTATATAAAAATTGCATAAATCCCAATATTTGTTTTATTAGTCATGAATAAATAATATATAAAAAATAAATTTAAATAAACTCAATGAATAATAAATAGATAATAGAAGGGATAAAACAAGAACCAATAAAAATTAATTAAAAATAAAAACATAAAGAGAAGGGTGTTAAAGAATAAATAAATAAATAAAATTATGTAAAACAAGTCAAAATTAAAATACACTAGAAATCTTTTAAGAATAAAAAAGGAGAAGGGTGTTTTAAAAAAAAAACCACAGATCAAGAATACATAATATTACTAAAAACTAATAAAATCAATAAAAAGGGGGTCTTCTCTAATAGAAATCAATAAAAGGAGGCAAAAAAAAAGTATGAAACAAACAAAAAAGCATAGAAAGAGAGGAGAAAGACTAAGAAAAGAGGGCGGGAATCCAACAACTACTAATTTTCCAGTCGTCATCCCTATTAATATTATTAGAGGACCACTCTATTTCAATCACTTCCCTAAATTTGCGGTGATGAAAATGAGATATTTTTGCAACGACCTTAGCCTCCTCGATGCATATATGATGCTTGGTCTTTACAGCATGTTTCACTAAAGCAGAAGATTTGGACCTTCCATGTATGATATCAGCAACATGTTCCTTAATTCTCTGGTTAATAGACCTACCCGTTTCACCAATGTATGAGGTCCCAAACGAACACAAGATGACATAAACATCTTTCAGATCCATAGGGTTCACTTGGTCTTTAACAGACTTTAGGGAGCTTCTGAGGGTGTTGAGGGGAATATTATGTTTCTAAAGGACTTGCAATCTTGTCCATCGTTCCTTGGATGAAGGGGAGGTGAACCTGAGAATGTCTATCAATAGAGTCAGTCTTAACCTTAGGACCCTTACTTTCTTTGAGGAAAGCTCTAACACCTTGTTAACTACTATAACCATTTTGGGTGAAGACATTAAGGAGATGGAACTTTTCTTCGGAAAAGTGGTCTTCATCTGAAATCCTTATCACACGAATGGCTCACGTGCTGAGAACACAAAAAGTTTGAGAAGAAAAATGATGGGAACTTGCATGAAGATAATGCTCAGTATGGGTCTTTTTTCGATACACCTAATGGGAGAAAGATCCATCAGCCTTTCTAAAGATGAGGACATCAAGGAAAGGAAGGCAACCATCTACTTCAAGCTCCATGGTGAACTTTATGGAGTTTGACTAAATATTAAGATGATCAAAAAAACTATTTAACTTGTCAGGCATGTGTTTCCAAATGGAGTAGGTGTCATCAACAAATCTTCTCCGAAGCAACAAGAAAATCATAGTTTCATTGCATGAATTTTGGCCATGAGATCTAAGTAAATCAGTTTGAAAATAACATAAAATATATTTTGAAGGTTTCCAACATCAAATATCAGTTCACATCTTATCACACTTATCTCCTTTTCACAAATTTTCTAAAGAATAGCTCATTCCAATCCTTTTGATAACTAGGTGATGACTATGAAATTACCAAACCATTTGCTCACGCAATATGCAAAATAGGGATCCAAAGAACCCTATAAATCTCTTAAATGGTAACGAATTAGAGAAAATGGCCCAGTAGGGACTTAACTGGGACTATGTTGAAAATAACCCATGTTTTTGTTTTCCGAAATTCAATTTCATCTGCTCAGAAAACACTTTTGAATTTGACTTGTCAAAACTATTGCATTTTTTCTTTGATCTTTTCCTGGAGGTCCATACATGCGAGCTGGAGGTCCATACATGCGAGCTGGGTGGAGTTTGACCAATACAAATCCATATTGAAACTTCTAGAAACCAATTCCAAGTGTCGGATTTCCTTCTAGAGTGGTGCTACTACCTCAACCATGGAGATAGCTATAGAAACTTGACTTAACTGCAGAAACTTAAATTGGTGAAACTGTCATTAGTAAAACCAAGAAACATTCTTCTTAATTCATTAAAAATAATGGAAATAATAATAATAAACCATGTAAACATGTATGCGGGAATTGTTGGAAATAATACTGAGAGGGGGGGTGAATCAGTATTATCACATTAATAAAACTTTTTCATTTCCAAACTCTGATTCATATATGCTACTTCCACAACTTCTTATGATTATGTTAATTGATCTTCAATGAGTGCATTAGAACATTATCAACCATATTATCAGTTAACAGATGCAGTAACATAGAATAGATCATCACACATAAGGCACACACATGAACAGCATGATATAAGGTGGAAACCCAATGCGGGAGAAAACCACCTGCTGCAAGTCATCTCAATCTTCTTCTTAATAAGAAAATCCTTTTACAATATTTGTACTGGTGCAGTCTTAGACCAGTACGGGAGCTACAACCCCCTTTGCTCTTGTACTAGCCGATCCATTTACTAGTATGCATGCTGCTACCTGCTACAATGCTCCAAAGATTCCCCTTTGATTTTGTACTAGCTTAAGTACTAGTACGTAGGCGCTGGCCTACAATCTTCTCTCCTCCAGGTACCACGTTTCATCAATTTTCATACTGGATACACTGAAGCACAACACATAATCTGAAAGGCCGACGGTTTTCACCTTTTCATACTGGTATCCATACATCAAATTGATCATCAAGTACAGTAATTCACCAGATAACCAGATTCTCCTTACGGGCGGCCTCCTGCGGCGGACTCCTACGGCGGCCTCCTTGCGGTTGACTCCTCGGCGCCTCAATGCGCGCCTCATGCGGCGATCTACGGCCTTCTTGCGGCGCCTCCTGCGGCGCTCTGCAGCGCCTCCTGCGGTGCCTCCTGCGGCGACTCCGCACTTCCGCAGCTGCAACGCTCGAGAGATCACCCTTCACAGATTCGCTTTCCACTTCACTTTCATATAGATCGAGCTTTTGAAACAATAACCCAATATTTCAGATCTTAAGATATTCAACCCAAAAGCATACACAAGCCAAATGATCTCCTTTGCTTTATATAGGCAAGCTCTTCCTCAAATCATGGACCAATACCACGGGCCAAACCATAACAAACCAATACCATCAACTCAATACTAGGGATCAACACGTCTGTCGAGATGCCATGGTCCAAAAACCATAGGTTCAAATTCCAAGGACTAACTACCATGGACCAAGGTAAGTTTTCCCACATGAAATAAACTTTTCTCCATAGGTTCAAATTCCAAGGACTAACTACCATGGACCAAAGGTAAGTTTTCCCACATGAAATTTATAAACTTTTCTTTGCATAAAATTCCGTGAACTTTTCTCCTGCGTACTTCTTAATTCTCATCATGTTGAGAGCCATGCCATGGGTGTTGCCATCAAGTACAACATCTGTAACATATAACCATACCAGAAACATAATGCCAACACTAGTCTCCTCTCCGGGTCACTCGGAGGTGTTTGCTACACACACTCCTCACATTGTCAACGAGTAGGGATATCCATTCCCTCTTGAAGGTTTCCCTTACACAGGAAGCATTCCAACCAGTGTTTATCATGATTTACCTCGTGATTATGTTTCGTTAGCTTAGTTGGTGACAAGAACCTCTAGTGCTTTGTCATTATATCACAACCCTATCTTGTTATCTGGCGCTATGCCTACCTCAGGTCCATTTGTTCAGAACTAGACCTCTCAGCCGATGGTGCATTCTGCAATCACTTCAATTCCGGTGCAACCCACCATGCCGAATACACTTGTTTCATCGGTCCAAGTTACTCATCCAATTCAACCAATGATTTCAAGTGAAGTGTTTGTCAGTTCTTCGATCCCTCCAGTAAGTGGACAAACCATGCCACTACCTTGGAGGAAGAATCTGAATGTTTCTATGATGTCTCGCACAACCAATGTGAGTGGCTCACAATATCACATGGTTGGAACAAACTAGCCCTCTTCCAGTGCTATTCCGAACCTTGTTGGCCCTACTGGATCGAGTAATGTCCAGTACCAACAACTGAACCCTGTTGGTCCTTCTAGGTCAAGTAACGTCCATTACCAGCAACCATATGTGGCTCAGGTTCAATACCAACCTCCTTATATTCGACATGGTTCACAAGTGATGGTCCATCTGCCTTACGCCCCTCAATATGGACCTTACGTTCAACTTGGTCTGTCCGCCGTGCCTGGTGGATATGGCCAGATCCAGCTCGGGAACTTTTAGGGAACTGTCCAAGTACCCTTTCAGCAACAAGGACAACTTTTGCAGCAGAAAGGGAAACCTTCGCAGCAGTAAGGGCCATCCTTGCAGTAGTAAGGGAAGACAATGCAACAACAAGGACAATTGAAACAACCGTAAGGGAAACCCTTGCAACAGTCGCAACAAACCTTGTAGACATAGATGTAGTATGTTCCTCAACCCTCCCAACCTATGTCCTCGCAAGGTCAACCTCTGCAGCCGTAGGGACAACCGTTATAGCTACAATGTTAACCCTTACAGCAACAAGGTCAACCTGGGCAGCAACAACCCTTGTACTCATACCAACATGGTCAACCTTTGCAAGGGAAAGGTCAAGGTCAAGTCCTGCAGCAATAGGCCCAAAATCCTTATGTCCAAGGGAAACAGGTTCAAAATCCTTATGTCCAAGGGAAATAGGTGCAAAAACCTTATGTCCAAGGGCAACAGGTTCAGAATCCTTATGTCCACGGACAACAAGTGCAAAACCCTTTTGTCCAGGGGCAACATGTTCAACACCCTTAAGCCCAGGGGCAGCAGGTGTAAAAACCATATGTTTAAGGTCAACAGGCTCAACAACCTTTTAACCCATATGTTGCTTATCAACAACCTATGACTGGATAGTTTCAAGGCTATCAAGGTCAAAATCCTCCCTAAGGGTAAGGTAACCTACAATGGGGGAAAAATCAAATGCCATATGGACAAAAAAATCTGGAATTCCATCTATAAGCTCCTTGAAGCAGAAACGTAGGAGACATCAGAGGATGCAACAACAGTTGCAACTGTAGACCAGGGTGGTTTGAAGTCTTCATCCACAATAATCGACGATGCTGCTAGGTATCACCTCCATAAGGTTGTAACACGCTCTCGGTTAATTTCCTATACATATATCATTCTGGGTCTCCAATGAAATGAAGTTGATATTAGGGAGCGGCTATTTGTCACCCATAAAGGCATTACAATTGATTCTTTTGGCATCGAAAGTATTCGTGGTATGTATAATTTGCTGAAACCCCAACTTAAATACAATGTGTAGTTTATGGAGCATTCGGTTGAGGAATGTGAGGGTGGGAAAACAAATTGCCTCAAATAATTAAAGAGTGGATGTGAAATGATAATAAGTTTAAAGTAGAAGCCTCAGGAAAATATGTAGTTCTTTCCCTTGCCCCCTTTTTCTATTTTTCATTCCTGCTTTTCCATTTCTATTATAATCAAAACAATTCAAATTTCTTGAAGGATTGGTTTCCTTAATCAACAATGCCAATCATGACTATGTCTTTGATTGGGCAAAAATGTTGTCAAATAACATGGCAACACATATTCTGCAATTATGGTCTAAGAAGACTGTTGAACATGTGCCACCTTTCTATATTTTGAGTTATACCATGGATGCCATCTGCTTCTCCCTCGATTTTCCTTGCATGGCCTAGAAATTAACACTTAAGGATCTTCCTTCCTATCCATCAGGCTATTTTTAATATCAAAACCCCAAGGATGTTCGCTGCCACGCAAGATGACCTTCTGAGAATTGGGTCTTGTTGTAACAACCCTGGTTAAAAACTCATGTAAAAATATATAAGGCCATGGTGATGGGACACATATTCCAAGCTAAGTGATGGGGGAAACATCCTAATGGGTGTTGATTCATTTTATTATGGATAAAGGAAACTGACAAAGGCAATGGCTAAGGTTTTGGATAGGCATGAGGCATTAATTGGCATTTTATTTATGAAAATAATGGAAATTAGGAGAAAAGGAAGGAGAAAGGTCACATGTTTCATGTGAGGAGGAAATTGAAGGAAAATAATGGAAAATGAAGAAAATAGAGGTCTCATTAATAAAAATTCTTCAGAGGATTAGTGGGCAAGCTTGGCCAGTGTAAGACTTTGTCAATTTAGTGTTGGAGCTCTCTCTCATTATTCTCTCTCTCTCATACTCTTGGATACTTAAAGTTTTCTTGGAGCACTCTTGGAGGGTGTGGCATACTTGGAATTTCAGAGAGAGAAGGAAAAGGAAGAGCAAGAAAACGCAAGAAGGCATCAACATTATCAACTACATCAAATTTTCTAGTAGGTACCGAGTTGCATGTATGATTTCTTCACTAGTTTTGTCATGCATGGCACATGCATGAAGTTTCTTGGTTGTATGCAGTTTCTTGGTTGTGATCTGTAATTGGCATGGAGGATTGCCTAGATCGATAGTGGATTTCCTAACCTTGCCATTTCCTGGATAACCATGGTGATTGTGAGTTTACTTTCATTGTTTTGTTTTGGTTGGTTCTCATGTTTCCTTAGCTTGGGTTGAGTTATTAGTCTTGGAAGCCCTAATTGAAAAAACACTCTGGAATCCTTGTAATAACTTGGGTTGAGTTACTAGTCCTAGAAGACTTGGTTGGAAAAATGCTTTGGAATCCCTTGGTGGGTTGAGTTATGAGTCTTGGAAGCCTTGGTTGGACAAACACTCTGGAATCCCTGTATAAGCTGTGGGTTGAGTTACTAGTTCTGGAAGCCTTGGTTGGAAAAATGCTCTCGTAGCCCTGGAAGACTTGGATGGAGACCAATTTGATGATGGTTTTGGTGATGTCCAACCGTGAGGTGGAATCATTATTTGATGGGTTGAGGTGGATGGCCTCTGGAAGCCCTGGATGAGTTTTGATTGATGTGTTCTATGAGATCCAACATTCATGCTTGGAATATGGCATGAGGGTGAATGAATGAAGAGAGATTTGGCTCAACCATTCTACGGTCGAGTGTGTTAGTATTAGTTAGTTCAGCCTATCACTAGTGATCAAATATGCTCTTACAAGGTGTTGTTAGGGTGTGAAGTCAAATTTTTGTCATTTCAGTGAGTATTCAAATAAAAATTTGGTCACTGGCTACTGTGTCTAGGTCACTGCTTCTCCCTTCACTTACTCATGGTCTTCATCACTCATCATGGTAATTTTCTTCTTCGAGGTATCATATCTTCATTTAAGTGTCTTGGGCCATGAAATATTTAAATTCCTCATTTTAGGTCATGGTCTAGGTTTTCACTCCATGTGTCATCGTGATACCATATGTCAAAACAAAAACATGTTCATCATGTGATTAAATGGGTAAAGGGAGTTAGTAGCTTAGGGAAATAAAAATAAAGGTAAAGGTAATGTTTTATTTCCAATAAGACAATGTTTAAGACAATGTTACAGTACACTACCTCACCTCATCGTTCCTCATAGGGACATGTTTGCTTCAAAATATATTTTTGACCAAATGGAGAAAAATATTTACAAACATGAAAGAGGTTTTTGTCCAGTATAGTCCAAGTAACAAAAACCTCCTTCATTTTATGCACATGTGTTATGATTTGAAAGAAATTACCAAAATACAATTGCTATGGGAGAATTGCTGCACTTCTGGACAATTTGACTTCAAGACTGTATTTCAGGGGTTTGCAACAGGTTTTGGCAGTGCTTAAGGACTCTATTGTGTATAATACATCCTACTATTTCCAATGGTACCTTCATATTGCAATTTGGATTAGTGGAAGGCATCCAAAAGTGCTCTGCATGTTGGCACTGTGCTTTTGTCAGAAAAATTGAGTTTTTGGACTAACCTTGGGAAAATCATTTTTTCTCCCTTATTGAGTGTCTAAGCTATATGCTTGAGGCCGAGTCCATCTTATAGAAAACCTTCAAGATCTTTCCAATGAGCTATCAAGCTATCAATTTGGAGTAGTTTAAGGCCTCCAAAAGTGGTTTAGAAGACCAGCGCTACGCTCAGGAAGAAAGCGCTACGCTCAGATGAACTGCGCTGCGCATAGGTGCTGTGCTCTGGAAAAATGCACTGCGCGCAGGACAAAGTGCCCAAAATTCACCCAAAACTCGTCCAAATTTCATTTTTTGGCTTTCAAGCTTAACTTCATTGACTTCTAAGCCAAGAGACAAGTAAGTACACCATCATTATCTCTCATTTTCTTTTCAAAATCATCTCATGTTAATGATTCTTCAAATTAGGGTCTATAGTGAAATTTTGCATGGGAAATGACAGGGTGATAATGGCCATTTTTATTTTTGGTTTCTAAAACATGTAAAATGTTTTCCTAAACCTACATACATGTTTAATAAATCATTTTAACCATTCAATCCACCTCAAAACAAAGTTTTACCCCTCAAAAGTAAAACCCTAGCTCATTTCTAGACGTTTTGGGCATTTTTCATTACAAACCTTGTTTTTCCTCCTTGCAAATTGATCACTCTTCCATTGTTTCTTTGCTCATTTTCATCAGCTTCCAAAGTTCATATTCACCTTTTTCAAACCTCCTCTATCATTTTGTCAAAATCCACCTTCACATCACTTCATTTCCATTCATACCTCACACTTTATTTTTCATTCAAATGGAGGTGGGGTCCTCTAGAAAATTAGTGGAGAAAACTTAAGTACCTAAGCCTCAGGTGACTAAAGTGTACAAGAGAGGACAGAGGCTTGTGTTTTCTTCTCATGGAGAGAAAGGGGCCAAGCCTTCTTCATCGACAAAGCAGGGATCAACAACAAAAGATAAAGACACAATTGAGCATGAGTTTAAGCTAGTTGATTGAGAGGCCGAGGAGTAGACTTCAAGCATGCGACAGACAATCAGAGATAAATACTATCAAATCAAGGAGCTTACGATCAATTTGGAAAGATAAAAATATGTCATCTCATTCCTTGAATAGGAGAATAGTTACCTCAAAGCAAAGGAATTGATCATGGAAAAAGAACAAGCCAAGTTATTGCAGCGGGTTGGCAAGGGAAAAGAGATCATGGAATCAAGCGAGCCTGAAAGATCAAAAGGGAAAGGAAAGAGGAAAATGCCAAGAACAAAGGGCGTAAAGAAGGCATTGCAAGAAGAGTAAGAGCACATTTTGTTGAATGAAGACGTAGACCTAGAGGATAGGATTGCCCTTGAGGTCAATCAAGACAAGGAATATTGGTTCAACAGGGTGAATGGACACTTGGAGAAGCTCCATGAGAAGGAAAACAAAGATACTTAGTTGCTGAGACATATGGTGCACCACTACCAAGCTCAAAACATGATCGCCAATGTCAAGGTAAAACAACTTGAAAACAAGCTCAAGGAAGCCAAAAAATACCAAAAGGATGAGGAAAATTTGGAGATGCTTTCTGAAGCATCTATGAAGGTTTAAAAAACATATTTATACACATTCCATCAAATTTTGAGCACTTTATTTTTTTTTGAGAATTTTTGGTCTAAATTCAGAGAATCCGCTGCTCCAAAAGTGCAGCGCCTTGGCACTACACTTTTTACTCAGGCCTCCATTTAAGGAAAGGTATACATTTTTGGAAATATCTTGCCATCCTATAAAAACCCATTTGCTCAGATTTTGCAGAGGTGGCTTAGTTTTGGAGAAAAATGCAAAAAAGTGGCACAAAAGTAGCATTCTGGAGTCTTTTTTGACAGGCGCTGCGCTCTTGGAGCGACCTTGGAAGAATAGATTTTTGAAGGCCTTCCCTTGGTCCAAATTTAGAAATTCAAACTGTTATGGAAACTAGACTTGAAGGGCTAGTTGACCATTCTCTTAGATTTTCATTTTGACCTATGGAAGGTACTTGAAAATCATATCAAAGTTGGTGCTGCGCTTCTGCACTTTTCTATGTTTTAATTGGAAAATTTCAGTGTGTAAAATTTCTAGTTTCTAGTTTGACTCAGTCAAAGTCAAGATTCTCTATGTAATGGCACTAGTTTCGAGGCTAGGTGATTTAGGCATGAATAAATGTACATCATAGGTTGTTTTTGTTGTTTATTAGGCCTCATGAAAGAAGCAAACTCCTAAACAAACTCGAATGAAGTGTTTGAGTTTCACCTTCTCACTCTCACCTGTTGGTTGAGAGAATCTTGGAGTCAGTTCCTCCACCAAAGAATTCGACTCGTGAAGGTGGGAAAGTGGTCTAGGAGAGTCTATATGTATCATTTCTCTTGAGGAGAAGAAGCTTAAACTTTTTGTGAAGGAAGCATGCATGTAATCATCTTTTCAGCTAATACAGAGACACATTGCAACTATTTTCAAGGAACTCTAGCCCAGTGAGTTCATGGTGCTTGTACTTCATTTTTTTTCTCATAGTCTAAACATATTTATCTACATTATATCTCTTCTTTCTATGAATGCCTTATAATAAAATACACAGAATTCTTCTTTTCCAAGCTCTGTTATCTGGTTTTCATAGTTATGTGTATGTCTTCCTAAGCTAATGAAATCATGTTTATTTATGCTCATTAGTTTCTTCCACACTATATCCTCTATACTACACTGACAATACTCAAAATACACCATGGCTTCTGATATCTAGCTCCTTCTCATATTTTCTTCTGTACTTCTACAACCTAAACCTATTTTTGGCTCCAAACCCTAAGTTCAGCAAACCCTAAAACTCAAATCTTCACAAACAACAAACAAATACACATATCTAGCCTAAAATTTATTTTCCTTAAAGTCATATCACTGATAAGAGACTTAGGGAGATCCCTCTCATGCTTAGTAGGGCTAGCTATTGAGGTGAAGTGGTTTGAGGTTACCCTTCTCGATTTCCTTTTCAACCTAGGAGATTGTAAGGACTAAAATTTTTGGCGCTGTCATCGGGGAACGAAATACCATATCTTCCCTAGGAAAGATCGACAATGATCAAATCTAATTGCTGATGGTGAATAGTGATTAGACATAAGAAATTCTGTGCATATTTCACATAGTGACTCTAGTGTCGAAGAATCCAAAGGTTCAGAAATTTCATGGCAACTCCATTGATAAAAAACCGGTAGTTTGAAGAACTTCTTGGTGTCTTAATTGTTTTCAAGATGGATTCAACTGATCGAAGGTATGCTCCTATGAATCGAGCTCATATTCCTAGTTTTTTGAATCGAATTTCTTGTATAGATTGAAAAATAGGGCTGCCAAAGTTTAAAGGTCAGGATGGAGAAGATGCTAGTTTGCATTTGGTCAAATTTCATTTTCATATTCATAGATTAAAGGCTAAGTTTCTGAAGATTGTCTGATGAAGATTTTCATGGCTACCTTGGAGGAAATGACGAGGAAATGGTATGAGAGTCTACCATCTGCTAGTTTATATTCTCTAAAGGATTTTCATTTAGTTTTCTTTCAACATTATCAAAGATGCAAGTTTTCCTTATCAATGATGGATAACTGTTGTGAGATTTCTGAAAATTTCATTAAATTTCTTGAAAATTCACATGGGGATGAAGAATGTATGGAAGAAGATGTATTAGAAGCCCTTTATGATTTTTTCTCCCAACAAGAATCAAAAGTTTCCTGCTTGAATGAAATAGACTGGGATCAAAATAGAGAAAGGCCTACTCTTGATCTTGAAAATGAAAATCACCAAGCCAATGTTGATTTCTATAAAAATCAATTGTCTCCTTTGTATGAAGATGAAATTGATCAGCTTTTGAAAAACCATGTTACAAACCAAGTTAAGGAAGGTTTACATTGCTCACACAGTCAAGATTGTGTGAGTGAAATTTCTTCCATTATTGAAAATGAAAATCTGGGTTTAAATGATGACAATCATGAGACTACTGAAACTATACATGAAGTTGTTGTGAGTAAGCCAATTTCTGATGTAGATTTCCTGCAAGGAGATCAACTAAAGAATATTGTTTTCTTTCATGAAAAGGATAGGGCTGACCTGCTTAATAATCTTGAAGAATATGTTTTGTTCAAGGATGATTTAGAATATGAAATGGAAGCGTATGAGTTTGACAGTATGCCAGAGATAGAATCAGAGTTTCTCATGCTTGAGAAATTTACAGCCAACACTCAGTTTGTAGAAAGTTGTATTTCCTTATGCCTTCCCTTGGATCAACAACCAAGTATTCTTTCAAATCAAAATGAAAGGAGTACTTGTATTTTTGCTAGATTTCAAGACAAGGTAACATTTCACATTTTTAAGGATCCTTACATTGATTTGTTGCAGCCATTTGGGAAGATGAATTTTCTTGTATTTATGGATCATGAGTACATATTTAGTGGACACTCAGAGTTTCCTAGCTTTTGTTTGTTCTACCTGCTCAAGGAAAGTATAAGCAAAATTCAAGTAAGTAGCCATTTTCTGGATTGGTTACACTGGAGGGGTCATTACACATGATTGTATATAAATCTTCAGCAGGAGGGTAGTTATCATCAGGATTTGAAGCCTCAGGTGAAGGCCCTAAGATCCTGATGGTCTGCTGCCATAAGTAAGTTCATTCAGTATGTTTTTTATAGTCAAGTCAGTTGGTTAGTCAGTCAGTTTTCAGTTTTCATTCTGACTCCATGCCCAACGGATAAGGCTACCTAGTCTATGGTGTTCTTGACACCTCCAAGGAGCTTCCATCTCCAGTTAGAGCCAATGTTAGTGTCAGTTAGTTTAGCTTGTCACTAGTGATCAAATATGCTCTTACAAGGTGTTGTTAGGGTGTGAAGTCAATTTTTTTTCATTTTAGTAAGTCTTCAAATAAAAATTTGGTCACTGGCTGTTCTGTCTAGGTCACTGCTGCTCCCTTCACTTACTCATGGTCTTCATCGCTCATCATGGTCATTTTCTTCTTCAAAAAATCATATCTTCATTTAAGTGCTTGGGTCATGAAATGGTTAAATTCCTCATTTTAGGTCATGGTCTAGGGTTTCACTCCATGTGTCATCATGATACCATATAACAAAACAAAAACATGTCCATCATGTGATTTAGTGGGTAAAGAGAGTTATCATCTTAGGGAAAGCAAAATAAAGGTAAAGGTAATGTTTTATTTCTAATAAGACAATGTTGTAGTACACTACCTCGCCTCATCATTCCTCATAGGGACATGTTTGATTCAAAATATATTTTTGACCAAATGGAGAAGAAGTTTACAAAAGTGAAAGCGGTATTTGTCCATTATTGTCCAAGTAACAAAAAAATCCTTCATTTTATGCACATGTGTTATGATTTGAAAGAAATTCCCAAAATAAAATTTCCACAGAAGAGTTGCTACACTTCTGGATAGTTTGAATTCAATACTATTTTTCAGGGGTTTGCAGCAGGTTTTGGCAGTGCTCAAGGACTCTATTGTGTAGAATACATCCTAATATTTCCAATGGTACCTTCATATTGTGATTTGGATTATTGGAAGGCATCCAAAAGTTATTTGCAAGTTGGCATTGCACTTTTGTCAGAGAAACCCTGATTTTTTGGAGTGACCTTGGGAAAATCAGTTTTTCTCCCTGAGGGAGTGTCCAAATTACATGCTTGAGGAGTCCATATTATAGCAACGTTCAAGATATTCCAATGAGCTATCAAGCTCTCAATTTGGAGCAGTTTAAGGCCTCCAAAAGTGGTTTGGAAGACTAGCCCTGCGCTTAGGAACAAAGCACTGCGCTCAAAAGAACTGCCCTGCGCACAGGCGCTGCACTAAGGAACATTGTGTTGTGCATAGGACAAAGTGCCTAGAATTCACCCAAAACTCTCCCAAATTTCATTTTTTGGCTTGCAAGCTTAATTTTATTGAATTCTAATCCAATAGAAAAGTAAGTACACCATCATTGTCCCTCATTTGCTTTTCAAAATCATCTCATGTTAATGATTCTTCAAATTAGGGTTTGTAGTGAAATTTTACATGGGAAATGATAGGGTGATAATGGCCATTTTTATTTTTTGTTTCTAAAACATGTAAACTATTGTCCTACACTTGCATACATGTTTAATAAACCATTTTAACCATTCAATCCACCTCAAAACAAAGTTTTACCCTTGAAAAGTAAAACCCTAGCTCATTCCTAGAGGTTTTTGGGATTTTTTCATTACAAACCTTGTTTTTCCTCCTTGTAATTAGATCACTCTTCCACTGTTTCTTCACTCATTTTCATTGGCTTCCAAAGTTCATATCCACCTTTTTCAAACCTCCTCTATCATTTTTTCAAAATCCACCTTCACATCACTTCATTTCCATTCATACCTCACACTTTATTTTTCATTCAAATGGAGGTGGGGTCCTCGAGCAAATAAATGGAGAAAACTCAAGTGCCTAAGCATGAGGTAACTAAAGTGTACAGGACAGGACATAGGCTTGTGTTTTCTTCTCATGGAGAGAAAGGGACCAAGCCTTCTTCATCGACAAAGCAGGGACCAATAGTGAAATATAAAGACACAATTGAGCATGAGTTTGAGCTAGTTGATTCAGAGGCCGAGGATAAGACTTCAAGCATGCGACAAACAATCAAAGATAAAGAATATCAAATCAAGGAGCTTACAATCAATATGGAAAGAGAAAAATATGTCATCTCTTTCCTTTAACAAGAGAATAGTGAGCTCAAAGCAAAGGAATTGATCATGGAAAAAGAAAAAGCCAAGTTATCGCAACAGGTTGGCAAGGGCAAAGAGATAATGGAATCAAGCAAGACTGAAAGATCAAAAGGGAAAGGAAAGAGGAAAGGCCAAGAACAAAGGGCCTAAAGAAGGCATTGCAAGAAGAGTAAGAGCACATTTTTTTAAATGAAGACCTAGACCTAGAGGATAGGATTGCCCTTGAGGTCAATCAAGAAAAGGAATATTGGCTCAACAGGGTGAATGAACACTTGGAGAAGCTCCTTGAGAAGGAAAATAGAGATAAGCGCACCACTACCAAGATCAAAACATGATCGCCAATGTCAAGGTAAAGCAACTTGAAAACAAACTCAAGGAATCCAAAAAATACCAAAAGGATGAGGGAAATTTGAAGATGCTTGCTGAAGCATCTATGAAGGTTTAAAAAACATATTTATACAGCTTCCATCAAATTTTGAGCACTTTAAGTTTTTTGAGAATTTTTGGTCTAAATTTAGAAAATCAGCTGCTCAAGGCGTTGCACTTTTTCCTCAGGCCTCCATTTAAGGAAAGGTCTACATTTTTGGAAATCTATTTCCATCCTCTAAAAAATCATTTTCTCAGATTTTGCATAGGTGGCTTAGTTTTGTAGAAAAATGCAAAAAAGTGGCAAAAAACTAGCATTATGGACCCTTTTTTGACAGGTGTTGTGCTCTAGGAGTGGCCTTGGGAGAATGGATTTTTGAAGGCCTTCCCATGGTCGAAATTCAGAAATTCAAACTGTTATAGAAACTAGACTTGAAGGGCTAGTTGACCGTTCTCTCAAGTTTTTAGTTTGACCCTTAGAACGGACATGAAAATCAGCTCAAATTCAGAACTGTGCTTCTGCACTTTTCTGTGTTTTAATTGGAAAATATCAGTTTGTAAAATTTCTAGTCTCTAGTTTGACTTAGTCAAAGTCACGATTCTCTATGTAATGGCACTATTTTCGAGGCTAAGTGATGTAGGCATGAATAAATGTACATCATATGTTGTTTTTTATGTTTATTAGGCCTCATAAAAAAGGCAAACTCTCCATGAAGTGTTTGAGTTTCACCTTCTCACTCTCACTTGTTGGTTGAGAGAATCTTGGAGTTAGTTCCTTCACCAAGTAATTCGACTCGTGAAGGTGGGAAAGTGGTCTAGGAGAGTCTATATGTATCATTTCTCTCGAAGAGAAGAAGGTTGAAAGTTTTGTGAAGGAAGCTTGCATGTAATCATCTTTTTAGCTAATACAAAGACATGTTGCAATGATTTTCAAGGAACACTAGCCCAGTGAGTTGATGGTGCTTGTACTTCATTATTTTGCTTTTATCATGGTCTAAAAATATTTATATACATTATATCTCTTCTTTCTATGAATTCCTTATAATAAAATACACAAAATTCTTCTTTTTCAAGCTCCGTTATCTGGTTTTCATAGTTATGTGTATGTTTTCCTAAGGCAATGAAATCATGTTTATTTATGATCATTAGTTTCTTACACACTATATCCTCTATAATACACTAAAAATACTCAAAATACACCATGGCTTCTGATATCTATCTCCTTCTCATATTTTCTCTTGCACTCCTATGACCTAGATCTATTTGTGGCTCCAAACCCTAAAACTCAAATTTTCACAAACAAACAAACAAATGCACATATATAGCCTAAAATTTATTTTCTTTAAAGTCATATCACTGATAAGAGACTTAGAGAGATCCCTCTCATTCTTAGTAGGTCTAGCTACTAAGATGAAGTGGTTTGAGGTTACCCTTCTCGATTTCCTTTTCAGCCTAGGAGATTGTAAGGACTAACAGGGTGGAACGTGTAAGTCCCATCCCGAGTTTTGATTTTTCATCATTAATGAAAGGTTATTTCTCCTCGTATTTCTATGAGTATTATGATGGATTATATGTGGTTTATATGGCTGTGATTTCATTGGTATTTCTGTCCCTATTATGCTGGTTATATACATGTTTTATGACAAAAACCATGAGTGGCTCTCATCATGTTCCTACTTGTTATTGAATGATCAATGTATCTATGACCTAATGGATCAAATGGAAGATAATTTGATAAGGAGACAATGTTTCATAGAAAATCTCAGATAAGTATGAGACCCCTATGCTCAGATCTATTATTTGCACCTGTAGGTTGCATATTTACTAAGTGTTTGACGAAATGGCTGTCATGGCTATTAGGGGTTTGGTTAAGGTTTTGTTGGGCTTATTTATTTTGCTTCATTTTTTTCCTCTACTTTTCTTGATTTCAAGCTATCATTCCATTCTGTCCAGTGGCTTGGGCTATGGGCCTAAAAAGGTGGCTTAATTCTTGGGGGTTGCTGGTACAAAACTGGCAAGTTTGGTCCACAGTCCCTGGCATGTAGGCCTATGAGAGTGACTTTGGGTTTCTGGTTGCTCCCTTTCCCATAGCATGAGAGCGACTATGGCCTAAGAGGTCTAGAACAATAGTGGGACCCAAGGACAGGTTGTCACAGTGGCTGACTTGTATTTTGAGGGTTCTGTTGATGATGTTGGATGGCTGCGTGTGATGTTCTATTGATTCCATTTACTTAAGGTTACCTAGGAGATTGAATCATATCATAGTGGCTTCTTGTCGCATGTTTACCCCAACTGGACAATTGCTTGGGTATATGTGGGAGGAGGGTTGTTATCAGGAAATCTAGTGTCCATTCAGAGCTGCTAGTCCCACTAAGATGGGTAGCTGTCTTAGAAACAAACAAACTAAAGTTACTTATGTTTTCCTT